>JAODXP020004910.1:0-43971 GCA_027497455.2 Sardinella longiceps | reverse complement strand
TGAGAGATGAGATCATCCATGGACCATGGACCTGCAGTAAGCAACACTGTAGCCTACATACAGACTACCATTATACTTTTGCATTTCATGTATACCTCACTTTTGCATGACTTTCGAATCCATTTTATCTGTCCCAATTTCCTCTCATATAACCCTGGGCATCTCAGATAACTGCCCAATAGAAGTTTTGCATGATTGGTTAGTTATTTAAGAGTCAGTTTCTGTAAGACTCATGCGGATTTCCATAAGGGCTGATACAAACCCTCTTCAGATCTCAATGAAAAAATTCTCATAGATACATATATGGGATAGATATTTAAAAATAACAATTTAAATATTTTAGACCTTTCCTAAAAAAAAACTAGGGACTTTTCAAATGACGCATGGCTAAGGTGGAAATTTGATGCTTTTCAAAATGCACAACTTAGGTGGCCAATGAAAACCCAACTTTTTATTTTTGGAGCCTTGTTTTGGGGCCTCTCACTGCTTGTGCAAACATGTAACCTTGCTCAATCATAAAGATATGAGCACATTGGGAGGTCCTGTTTTGAAATACGATTGGTTGAAGATTGCAAAATTTTCAAGTACTGACAGAGAGGATGTTTCATTTGGCAAATATGAGATTGACATTGAAATTAGAGGACCATATCTTTGTGCACCATCAGTAAAAAAGGTTGAAACAATTTTTATTATTATTATGTATCTAATCTATTTGTATTCTAAATATCTTGGAGGCATTTTGCTTCATTAACCATTTAATGCCATTTATTAACTGCCTAAATTACATACATTGATAGGCCCTCTAGAAATACGTGAAATTGAGAACAGCACCATCATGTGGACAAAGCTGAAAAAACAAACAAACAAAAAAAAAAAACGTCAGTATTGTAGCCATGTTGGATGCACCTGACAAACATACTGTACAAAGGCATACTTGAGTCTCCAACAGTTTTGGTGGTATTATAGTTTGAAGTTTCCAAATGTTGCTTTGGAATAGGGAGTGAATTCATTCGAAGGTATAGTTTTCTTAGAAATATTTGATATTGAGGTATAATTTTGCACATCTTCCCTTGAGATGTGTGTGGCTACATAATCAAAAGCGCACATTTAGGAAAGACATTCATGTATTTTGGGCCAAATTCCTATGACAAATCATTTTTTTGAGTCAGAATAGGTGCCAAAATCGTCACTCACAAAATAGACCAAATTGAATGACATACACTCTGCATAATCTTTTCATCATATGTATTTATTTTTATTGTGATCTAGTAAAACACACAGTTATGTGTAAAATGCATTGTCTAACCCTAAAGAACTGCCAGCATGTAATGTCAAGGAAAGAGTGAGAAATTACATGACTTGCTAGTAAACACTGAATCTAAATAACGGAGGAAACGGCCAGCATTATCTGCCATGTATCGAAATCAAATGAATTTTGAATTTTCCCACAGATTGATAGGGAAAACTGTGTGACAAGACAATAAAGATTTTTAAATGTCAAGTAATTATGTTCAACAACAAGATTGTGCTGCTTTCAAATGCATATAAATAGAGATAGCTGATTTACAAACACTTAGCATAGTTGATGTCTGAATACTATGTCTCACTCTAAGCAACTCAATAAGGGTTACCTTGATGCCACTGGTGGTTATGGGTAATTGACATTTTGAGTCACCATTACAGAGAAGTGTAGTTCTACACACATGGTCAGACTCACCCTTCACTACAGGGCCTGCTAATTGACTAACAGTAGAGAAAATATTCTTGGGAAATTTGACTTATCCCATGGCCATAAGGCTGGCTCCTCTTGACCTTATCAAAAACTCTCATTCTATTTGAAAGGAACACTTCTGCACAAGTGTTCGGAGTTTAATGTTTTGTTCAAAGACACTTTGATCTAAGCATACAGTTTTCAGATCTGAAGAGGGATGTGTTATTCTCATGTTCTGAGTCTTCTGTGAGCAGTGTGTAAGCTGAATTAGGTTGTCTGAGAGCTGTATTCAACTTTTTTGTTTCAAACAAAGTGATACATTTACAGACATTTGATTTGATCTTGGTCATTTACCTTTAGTCTACTACCCCAAAGGAGACCATTCCCAATAATAATAGGTTTAGCAAACAATTATAAAGACACACAAGTGATTTTATAAAAGCGCACAAGTGTCTTTTCTAATTTCAAATCAAAATTTTGGATTTAAAGAATACATCTTCAAAGAATAAAAGTATATGCAGTATCAATTGAATGTTGATAGCACAACGTGTAAAGAAACAGCCTAGCACACTTGTAAGCTGATAAGCTGGTGGTTCTATACTTGACTGTCCTCTTACTCCCCTGAGCAAGACACTTAGTTTTGATACTTTTGTATTGTTTGCAATATATTTGAGTAGCCTTCTTTATCTAATCAAGTAATGTTGCCTGATAATAAATAATGTAATACCTGGGAATTGAACTCTGGTCTACTGATTAGTAGTCTGTGACATAACCACTGTGCCACCACATCTACACTCTGATAATTGCTCAAACAGGGTTAGAGCTTTGGCTTATCTGGTTAGTCAGCACAACCCTCCATTGAAGTTATCATAGGTGCAAATCTGCTGTAAATAAAATTAATTTACTTGGTGATAGAACAAAAAGCCAGCTAGATATTTGGACCACAGATAATATGAGTGCAGACGAACAAAGTAAGGAAAATTTCAACTGTTTTGAGTGATGGCGCACAGAGCTATGAGCATCTAACATCTAGCTTAACATCACCAATTCATGGCCATATATTTTATTCAAATTCTAAAAGAGGAGGTTCCAAAGTGTATATATATATAACAAACTAATAAGGTTTTGAGTGTCATATGAACTGTGAGAGGCACACGGAAATGGTACAAAAATGTTAAAGGTCCAATATTGAAGAGGCCCTTAGGGATAGTGCCTTCAATTTGCCACAGAAGTGACATCATTGCTCAAAAGTTTATTTCCCCAACATTTATATGCCACAATTTCAGGATGGTAAGATTAAGGCGCAGCGAGATATTTGAAGGCAAAAACCGGAATTTTCAGTACCTCAAAATTATGCTGAAATTTTGAGAAGCCTTAACTTTGGCTAGGAACATTCTCAATGTTACAAATACAGTTTTGACCTTTTTAGTCATGAGTCTACTGGTATTCAAAATTTTGAAAGGAAAATGAAGAGGGTTTGTATCACCACCAGCATGATTCTTACAGAAACGGACTCTTAACCAGTTGCTGATTGAGTGCAAGAGTGAACCTCTTTCACATACAACTCCATCCCACATGATTTTTCAAAGCAATTTGAATGAATAATGACTTACAGTATCAATGTATCTGAGTCACCTACAGTACTGTGCCTATCAATTTGAATCAGCTAAAACCACCTGCTTAGACTGGCTATTTTGCTCGGGGAAATATTTGGTTTCAATGATTTTAAACAAAGTAGGCTATGACAACGATGAGGCATTTACATTGACATACATGGTGTCAAAATCCTTGACCATTAAAACATAAAATGTCATCGTCTTAGCCTCATAGCAAAATTGCCTATGTCAAATTTCGATGTTTTTGGAAAACAAGGAAAAACACAATATTATATTTAGAAATCACACTGGTATTTTGTGCTGATTTTGTAACACCACATTTAAACAGATGTGTCAAAGAATATGCAAAAAGGATTGGGCCCTCATCAATTTTCTAAAAAAATGACTTCACTAGGCTTTTTTGTCTTACGGCAAACATACATAACTGCTAACATATATAAACATTACAAAAAATTGGAATTAATTAAAATTAATTAATTAATTATAGTATGAGTACATAGAGGCAGGGTGGGGAGTCGCAATGAGAATGACAGTAGCCTAGCTGTGCAAATTCTCTCCATGCGTGCGCACGAGGCAGACCTGGCCATGCAGCGCGCAGCAGGGTCAAACACGGTGTGCCACGGCGTGTGTAGTTCAAGATGATGGGAATGCCGCCAAGCCAATTATAAATGAATAGCTGGACACCTCGGAAGCCGTTATCCCGCTTATCTCCCGTATCTATCTATCTGTCGTATATTTGAAGAATCGTATAAAACGTAAAAAGAAATATGCAACTCAAATTTAAAAGAAGCTAACCTGTTCGGTTTGGGTACTACTTTCAGTTGAAAGTACATCTACAAGGCTGCTTATCGTTGTTTTTTTCTGAAAGGCATTCATATGGAACGGTAATCAGTTATTAGATGTTATCTCCCTTCAGAACGCCATTCTCTTCTCTGATTGGCTGCTAGGTGGCCATTAATTCCAGATAACCGGCTACTTTGGAAGTAGTTCCAAAAAATAACTCATCTAATAACTGATTACCGTTCCATATGAATGCCTTTCAGAATGGTAACTATAACAACAATAAGCAACCTTGTACATCTACTTTCAACTGAAAGTAGTACCCAAACCGAACAGGTTAGCTTCTTTTAAATTTGAGTTGCATATTTCTTTTACGTTTTATACGATTCTTCAAATATACGAGAGATAGATAGATACGGGAGATAAGCGGGATAACGACCTCTGAGGTGTCCAGTTATTCATTTATAATTGTCTTGGCGGAATAACTAGATTCCGCCTCGACAATTATAAATGAATAACTGGACACCTCGTCGGCCGTTATCCCTTACTTATTTTTGGAACTACTTCCAAAGTAGCCAGTTATCTGGAATTAATGGCCACCTAGCAGCCAATCAGAGAAGAGAATGACGTTCTGAAGGGAGATAAAGCAACTGTAAAACAATGATTTGTAGCTACCCGCCCTTCCGTGGAACACTTGATGAAATGGCAATAAAAACATGAAAGCCATAAATTGATAGAGAATAGATTAAAGACAACAAAGAATGGATTGTCAAGGAACATGGCATTGAGCTTATTAGTTGAGCTTACTTTGGATAATAAGTATGTGTAACTACGCTACTACTTACAGTATGTAGACCACTGTACTCCACAAAAATAGACATTCCAGCAGAAAAGAGTGCCCACCCCTAACAAAAGTTCCTCTGGGGATGCCTACGATGCACAGAGCCCATTCTGTAATAGAAATCATTGTATTGGTTAATGAGATACATAAAGGACTTGGGGATACAGGCTGAGAACACATCAGACTGCATAAAAAATCCTAAAAATCAAAGGGAAAAATGGCAAGCTTTATGGCATGTAGGGCAGCATTCTCTTTGTTGCTGACTTGATTTGATGTGGTTAGGTTGCTTCCATTGGTCAATGAGCATAATACAGGGGTGGGCAATTATTTTGGCCGAAGAGCACTCTTTTTTATGATGATTTCTGGAATATACTGTCATTGAGACAAATAGCTGTGCCCATCATTTCTTTAGCCTCTCATCAACCCCAGCCACACTCTAAATTTTATCAGTGGTAACTGTCTGTGAAAAAAAGCCTTTTTTTCTCTGTATTTGAAAAAAAGAAAAGCTCTGAATTTTAGTGGTGGTAGAGAAGTCAGTGTCAGTGATTATTGGACTGAATATTGGCAGCTGGAATTGGGAAGATGATGTCCAGAGTAGATTTGAGATTATTTTGTCTTTTCTTCATCTTACCAATATTGATGACTGAGTTGACATGGGTCAGCCAGGTTATAACAGGCTATTCAAAATCCACCCAATCATCAATTTGGTCATTCCCTGGCTTTCAGGAGTGTATGGCCCATTCTAAGCAGGTCACTGGATGGAATGACAATTGCATTCAAAGATAAATCAAATGTAAAAAATTAAAAATATATAACCCAAACAAATCAGACAAATTTTATGGTCACCCAAATTGTGTAGTTTGTTCTGATCAGACCATCCTAAAGGCCGCCATCAGACAAAACACATGCATAGGCAGTGTGGGGTGGGTCTTCTGTGCTTTTCAATGAGAAGTGACAAGTGAGCTTTTGAACTAAACAGGTCTTGTCTACTTGTGTTTGTGTGTCACATGAATAATATATATGTGCCCCATGCATGGATTTAGACTGCCTACTGCATGTAGCAAATGGAAAATCTCTACAGCAAAAGGCCAGCCTATATTCAGCCTGTATTCATTCGGTTTGTTTCTATCATTTATTAGTAATGATTTACACAGTTTGGTTACTTCTTACTACTTACCTGCTATTCAGTGTTGTGCAATATAATATACAGAAGGTGAAGGACATTTTTTGGGGGGAAGAAGTGCTGCATTTTGTCATTAAAATGTGACTTTTCATGAAAATTCTATAATCCAAGATGGCCACCATGTTATGAGACGTCATATGACGTCATAATATGCAAATTAGATGGGGAATTTAATCCCTGAATGAACTTTGGGTCATCCTTGATATTTTTCTAATTTACAGAAAGTGTCTATCTCTTATCACTTTTAAGATATAGCCTTTAGAAGTTAAGATGTCCAAACTGAACGTTTTCAAAAAAAACCTCTGGCGCCTAAAAGGTTAAGCTGCATCACTGTCTTCTTATTCTCTATGTGAAGTAGATAAATTCCCAGTCAATGCATACATCTAATTTTCAAACTGTAACACTCCTCACCATAAGAAGAGATGGAGACACTCAAGTAATTTACTCTATGTATGATCATTTATCTTTGCAAAGATGGAGGGCAACAACATTGAGTGCACCCAGGGATGCTTACTGTTACGTTTTTGTTGTTGTTGTTGTTGTTGTTGTTGTTGTTGTTGTTGTTGTTGTTTTACTTACATATCCGGATGCTGAGCTAAAATATATCAAAACGCTGAGCTGCGACATCAAAACGCTGAGTTAAACAGTGGTCAAAGAAAGAGTTAAAAAAAAAAAAAAAAAGATAAGTGACTTCCCCATGCTACACAATTTGTTGACTGCACTCTTGACACATGCTACAGTACCTATCAAACAGATCAACAAGCAAAGCAAAATAAGCAAGCAGCCTACATATTTATTTTAGCAGGCTAGCTGAAAAGTGTGGGTTCCAATCCTGATTGCAACCATTGTGCCCTTGAGCAATACCCCTGTACAGAAGACTGGCCTTGAAATAATTGCTAACTGGCAAATGTGGTTTGTTTCGGATAAAGCAACTGTAAAACGCAATGATTTGTAGCTACCCGACCTCCTTGGAACACTTGATGAAATGGCAATAAAAACATGAAAGCCATAAATTGATAGAGAATAGATCAAAGACAACAAAGAATGGATTGTCAAGGAACATGGCATTGAGCTTATTAGTTGAGCTTACTTTGGATAATAAGAATGTGTAACTACGCTACTAGTTACAGTATGTAGACCACTGTACTCCACAAAAATAGACATTCCAGCAGAAAAGAGTGCCCACCCTCAACAAAAGTTCCTCTGGGGATGCCTACCATGCACAGAGCCTATTCTGTAATAGAACATTTACAAATGTCTTTACATTTACAGACATTTGATTTTGATCTGGTCATTTACCTTTAGTCTACTACCCCAAAGGAGACCATTCCCAATAATAATAGGTTTAGCAAACAATTATAAAGACACACAAGTGATTTTATAAAAGCGCACAAGTGTCTTTTCTAATTTCAAATCAAAATTTTGGATTTAAAGAATACATCTTCAAAGAATAAAAGTATATGCAGTATCAATTGAATGTTGATAGCACAACGTGTAAAGAAACAGCCTAGCACACTTGTAAGCTGATAAGCTGGTGGTTCTATACTTGACTGTCCTCTTACTCCCCTGAGCAAGACACTTAGTTTTGATACTTTTGTATTGTTTGCAATATATTTGAGTAGCCTTCTTTATCTAATCAAGTAATGTTGCCTGATAATAAATAATGTAATACCTGGGAATTGAACTCTGGTCTACTGATTAGTAGTCTGTGACATAACCACTGTGCCACCACATCTACACTCTGATAATTGCTCAAACAGGGTTAGAGCTTTGGCTTATCTGGTTAGTCAGCACAACCCTCCATTGAAGTTATCATAGGTGCAAATCTGCTGTAAATAAAATTAATTTACTTGGTGATAGAACAAAAAGCCAGCTAGATATTTGGACCACAGATAATATGAGTGCAGACGAACAAAGTAAGGAAAATTTCAACTGTTTTGAGTGATGGCGCACAGAGCTATGAGCATCTAACATCTAGCTTAACATCACCAATTCATGGCCATATATTTTATTCAAATTCTAAAAGAGGAGGTTCCAAAGTGTATATATATAACAAACTAATAAGGTTTTGAGTGTCATATGAACTGTGAGAGGCACACGGAAATGGTACAAAAATGTTAAAGGTCCAATATTGAAGAGGCCCTTAGGGATAGTGCCTTCAATTTGCCACAGAAGTGACATCATTGCTCAAAAGTTTATTTCCCCAACATTTATATGCCACAATTTCAGGATGGTAAGATTAAGGCGCAGCGAGATATTTGAAGGCAAAAACCGGAATTTTCAGTACCTCAAAATTATGCTGAAATTTTGAGAAGCCTTAACTTTGGCTAGGAACATTCTCAATGTTACAAATACAGTTTTGACCTTTTTAGTCATGAGTCTACTGGTATTCAAAATTTTGAAAGGAAAATGAAGAGGGTTTGTATCACCACCAGCATGATTCTTACAGAAACGGACTCTTAACCAGTTGCTGATTGAGTGCAAGAGTGAACCTCTTTCACATACAACTCCATCCCACATGATTTTTCAAAGCAATTTGAATGAATAATGACTTACAGTATCAATGTATCTGAGTCACCTACAGTACTGTGCCTATCAATTTGAATCAGCTAAAACCACCTGCTTAGACTGGCTATTTTGCTCGGGGAAATATTTGGTTTCAATGATTTTAAACAAAGTAGGCTATGACAACGATGAGGCATTTACATTGACATACATGGTGTCAAAATCCTTGACCATTAAAACATAAAATGTCATCGTCTTAGCCTCATAGCAAAATTGCCTATGTCAAATTTCGATGTTTTTGGAAAACAAGGAAAAACACAATATTATATTTAGAAATCACACTGGTATTTTGTGCTGATTTTGTAACACCACATTTAAACAGATGTGTCAAAGAATATGCAAAAAGGATTGGGCCCTCATCAATTTTCTAAAAAAATGACTTCACTAGGCTTTTTTGTCTTACGGCAAACATACATAACTGCTAACATATATAAACATTACAAAAAATTGGAATTAATTAAAATTAATTAATTAATTATAGTATGAGTACATAGAGGCAGGGTGGGGAGTCGCAATGAGAATGACAGTAGCCTAGCTGTGCAAAGTCTCTCCATGCGTGCGCGCGAGGCAGACCTGGCCATGCAGCGCGCAGCAGGGTCAAACACGGTGTGCCACGGCGTGTGTAGTTCAAGATGATGGGAATGCCGCCAAGCCAATTATAAATGAATAGCTGGACACCTCGGAAGCCGTTATCCCGCTTATCTCCCGTATCTATCTATCTGTCGTATATTTGAAGAATCGTATAAAACGTAAAAGAAATATGCAACTCAAATTTAAAAGAAGCTAACCTGTTCGGTTTGGGTACTACTTTCAGTTGAAAGTACATCTACAAGGCTGCTTATCGTTGTTTTTTTCTGAAAGGCATTCATATGGAACGGTAATCAGTTATTAGATGTTATCTCCCTTCAGAACGCCATTCTCTTCTCTGATTGGCTGCTAGGTGGCCATTAATTCCAGATAACCGGCTACTTTGGAAGTAGTTCCAAAAAATAACTCATCTAATAACTGATTACCGTTCCATATGAATGCCTTTCAGAATGGTAACTATAACAACAATAAGCAACCTTGTACATCTACTTTCAACTGAAAGTAGTACCCAAACCGAACAGGTTAGCTTCTTTTAAATTTGAGTTGCATATTTCTTTTACGTTTTATACGATTCTTCAAATATACGAGAGATAGATAGATACGGGAGATAAGCGGGATAACGACCTCTGAGGTGTCCAGTTATTCATTTATAATTGTCTTGGCGGAATAACTAGATTCCGCCTCGACAATTATAAATGAATAACTGGACACCTCGTCGGCCGTTATCCCTTACTTATTTTTGGAACTACTTCCAAAGTAGCCAGTTATCTGGAATTAATGGCCACCTAGCAGCCAATCAGAGAAGAGAATGGCGTTCTGAAGGGAGATAAAGCAACTGTAAAACAATGATTTGTAGCTACCCGCCCTTCCGTGGAACACTTGATGAAATGGCAATAAAAACATGAAAGCCATAAATTGATAGAGAATAGATTAAAGACAACAAAGAATGGATTGTCAAGGAACATGGCATTGAGCTTATTAGTTGAGCTTACTTTGGATAATAAGTATGTGTAACTACGCTACTACTTACAGTATGTAGACCACTGTACTCCACAAAAATAGACATTCCAGCAGAAAAGAGTGCCCACCCCTAACAAAAGTTCCTCTGGGGATGCCTACGATGCACAGAGCCCATTCTGTAATAGAAATCATTGTATTGGTTAATGAGATACATAAAGGACTTGGGGATACAGGCTGAGAACACATCAGACTGCATAAAAAATCCTAAAAATCAAAGGGAAAAATGGCAAGCTTTATGGCATGTAGGGCAGCATTCTCTTTGTTGCTGACTTGATTTGATGTGGTTAGGTTGCTTCCATTGGTCAATGAGCATAATACAGGGGTGGGCAATTATTTTGGCCGAAGAGCACTCTTTTTTATGATGATTTCTGGAATATACTGTCATTGAGACAAATAGCTGTGCCCATCATTTCTTTAGCCTCTCATCAACCCCAGCCACACTCTAAATTTTATCAGTGGTAACTGTCTGTGAAAAAAAGCCTTTTTTTTCTCTGTATTTGAAAAAAAGAAAAGCTCTGAATTTTAGTGGTGGTAGAGAAGTCAGTGTCAGTGATTATTGGACTGAATATTGGCAGCTGGAATTGGGAAGATGATGTCCAGAGTAGATTTGAGATTATTTTGTCTTTTCTTCATCTTACCAATATTGATGACTGAGTTGACATGGGTCAGCCAGGTTATAACAGGCTATTCAAAATCCACCCAATCATCAATTTGGTCATTCCCTGGCTTTCAGGAGTGTATGGCCCATTCTAAGCAGGTCACTGGATGGAATGACAATTGCATTCAAAGATAAATCAAATGTAAAAAATTAAAAATATATAACCCAAACAAATCAGACAAATTTTATGGTCACCCAAATTGTGTAGTTTGTTCTGATCAGACCATCCTAAAGGCCGCCATCAGACAAAACACATGCATAGGCAGTGTGGGGTGGGTCTTCTGTGCTTTTCAATGAGAAGTGACAAGTGAGCTTTTGAACTAAACAGGTCTTGTCTACTTGTGTTTGTGTGTCACATGAATAATATATATGTGCCCCATGCATGGATTTAGACTGCCTACTGCATGTAGCAAATGGAAAATCTCTACAGCAAAAGGCCAGCCTATATTCAGCTGTATTCATTCGGTTTGTTTCTATCATTTATTAGTAATGATTTACACAGTTTGGTTACTTCTTACTACTTACCTGCTATTCAGTGTTGTGCAATATAATATACAGAAGGTGAAGGACATTTTTTGGGGGGAAGAAGTGCTGCATTTTGTCATTAAAATGTGACTTTTCATGAAAATCCTATAATCCAAGATGGCCGCCATGTTATGTGACGTCATATGACGTCATAATATGCAAATTAGATGGGGGAATTTAATCCCTGAATGAACTTTGGGTCATCCTTGATATTTCTCTAATTTACAGAAAGTGTTTATCTCTTATCACTTTTAAGATATAGCCTTTTGAAATTAAGATGTCAAAATCGAACGCTTTCAAAAAAAATCTCTGGCACCTAAAGGGTTAAGCTGCATCACTGTCTTCTTATTCTCTATGTGAAGTAGATAAATTCCCAGTCAATGCATACATCTAATTTTCAAACTGTAACACTCCTCACCATAAGAAGAGATGGAGACACTCAAGTAATTTACTCTATGTATGATCATTTATCTTTGCAAAGATGGAGGGCAACAACATTGAGTGCACCCAGGGATGCTTACTGTTACGTTTTTGTTGTTGTTGTTGTTGTTGTTGTTGTTGTTGTTGTTGTTGTTGTTTTACTTACATATCCGGATGCTGAGCTAAAATATATCAAAACGCTGAGCTGCGACATCAAAACGCTGAGTTAAACAGTGGTCAAAGAAAGAGTTAAAAAAAAAAAAAAAAAGATAAGTGACTTCCCCATGCTACACAATTTGTTGACTGCACTCTTGACACATGCTACAGTACCTATCAAACAGATCAACAAGCAAAGCAAAATAAGCAAGCAGCCTACATATTTATTTTAGCAGGCTAGCTGAAAAGTGTGGGTTCCAATCCTGATTGCAACCATTGTGCCCTTGAGCAATACCCCTGTACAGAAGACTGGCCTTGAAATAATTGCTAACTGGCAAATGTGGTTTGTTTCGGATAAAGCAACTGTAAAACGCAATGATTTGTAGCTACCCGACCTCCTTGGAACACTTGATGAAATGGCAATAAAAACATGAAAGCCATAAATTGATAGAGAATAGATCAAAGACAACAAAGAATGGATTGTCAAGGAACATGGCATTGAGCTTATTAGTTGAGCTTACTTTGGATAATAAGAATGTGTAACTACGCTACTAGTTACAGTATGTAGACCACTGTACTCCACAAAAATAGACATTCCAGCAGAAAAGAGTGCCCACCCTCAACAAAAGTTCCTCTGGGGATGCCTACCATGCACAGAGCCTATTCTGTAATAGAACATTTACAAATGTCTTTACATTTACAGACATTTGATTTTGATCTGGTCATTTACCTTTAGTCTACTACCCCAAAGGAGACCATTCCCAATAATAATAGGTTTAGCAAACAATTATAAAGACACACAAGTGATTTTATAAAAGCGCACAAGTGTCTTTTCTAATTTCAAATCAAAATTTTGGATTTAAAGAATACATCTTCAAAGAATAAAAGTATATGCAGTATCAATTGAATGTTGATAGCACAACGTGTAAAGAAACAGCCTAGCACACTTGTAAGCTGATAAGCTGGTGGTTCTATACTTGACTGTCCTCTTACTCCCCTGAGCAAGACACTTAGTTTTGATACTTTTGTATTGTTTGCAATATATTTGAGTAGCCTTCTTTATCTAATCAAGTAATGTTGCCTGATAATAAATAATGTAATACCTGGGAATTGAACTCTGGTCTACTGATTAGTAGTCTGTGACATAACCACTGTGCCACCACATCTACACTCTGATAATTGCTCAAACAGGGTTAGAGCTTTGGCTTATCTGGTTAGTCAGCACAACCCTCCATTGAAGTTATCATAGGTGCAAATCTGCTGTAAATAAAATTAATTTACTTGGTGATAGAACAAAAAGCCAGCTAGATATTTGGACCACAGATAATATGAGTGCAGACGAACAAAGTAAGGAAAATTTCAACTGTTTTGAGTGATGGCGCACAGAGCTATGAGCATCTAACATCTAGCTTAACATCACCAATTCATGGCCATATATTTTATTCAAATTCTAAAAGAGGAGGTTCCAAAGTATATATATATATAACAAACTAATAAGGTTTTGAGTGTCATATGAACTGTGAGAGGCACACGGAAATGGTACAAAAATGTTAAAGGTCCAATATTGAAGAGGCCCTTAGGGATAGTGCCTTCAATTTGCCACAGAAGTGACATCATTGCTCAAAAGTTTATTTCCCCAACATTTATATGCCACAATTTCAGGATGGTAAGATTAAGGCGCAGCGAGATATTTGAAGGCAAAAACCGGAATTTTCAGTACCTCAAAATTATGCTGAAATTTTGAGAAGCCTTAACTTTGGCTAGGAACATTCTCAATGTTACAAATACAGTTTTGACCTTTTTAGTCATGAGTCTACTGGTATTCAAAATTTTGAAAGGAAAATGAAGAGGGTTTGTATCACCACCAGCATGATTCTTACAGAAACGGACTCTTAACCAGTTGCTGATTGAGTGCAAGAGTGAACCTCTTTCACATACAACTCCATCCCACATGATTTTTCAAAGCAATTTGAATGAATAATGACTTACAGTATCAATGTATCTGAGTCACCTACAGTACTGTGCCTATCAATTTGAATCAGCTAAAACCACCTGCTTAGACTGGCTATTTTGCTCGGGGAAATATTTGGTTTCAATGATTTTAAACAAAGTAGGCTATGACAACGATGAGGCATTTACATTGACATACATGGTGTCAAAATCCTTGACCATTAAAACATAAAATGTCATCGTCTTAGCCTCATAGCAAAATTGCCTATGTCAAATTTCGATGTTTTTGGAAAACAAGGAAAAACACAATATTATATTTAGAAATCACACTGGTATTTTGTGCTGATTTTGTAACACCACATTTAAACAGATGTGTCAAAGAATATGCAAAAAGGATTGGGCCCTCATCAATTTTCTAACAAATAAAAAATGACTTCACTAGGCTTTTTTGTCTTACGGCAAACATACATAACTGCTAACATATATAAACATTACAAAAAATTGGAATTAATTAAAATTAATTAATTAATTATAGTATGAGTACATAGAGGCAGGGTGGGGAGTCGCAATGAGAATGACAGTAGCCTAGCTGTGCAAAGTCTCTCCATGCGTGCGCGCGAGGCAGACCTGGCCATGCAGCGCGCAGCAGGGTCAAACACGGTGTGCCACGGCGTGTGTAGTTCAAGATGATGGGAATGCCGCCAAGCCAATTATAAATGAATAGCTGGACACCTCGGAAGCCGTTATCCCGCTTATCTCCCGTATCTATCTATCTGTCGTATATTTGAAGAATCGTATAAAACGTAAAAGAAATATGCAACTCAAATTTAAAAGAAGCTAACCTGTTCGGTTTGGGTACTACTTTCAGTTGAAAGTACATCTACAAGGCTGCTTATCGTTGTTTTTTTCTGAAAGGCATTCATATGGAACGGTAATCAGTTATTAGATGTTATCTCCCTTCAGAACGCCATTCTCTTCTCTGATTGGCTGCTAGGTGGCCATTAATTCCAGATAACCGGCTACTTTGGAAGTAGTTCCAAAAAATAACTCATCTAATAACTGATTACCGTTCCATATGAATGCCTTTCAGAATGGTAACTATAACAACAATAAGCAACCTTGTACATCTACTTTCAACTGAAAGTAGTACCCAAACCGAACAGGTTAGCTTCTTTTAAATTTGAGTTGCATATTTCTTTTACGTTTTATACGATTCTTCAAATATACGAGAGATAGATAGATACGGGAGATAAGCGGGATAACGACCTCTGAGGTGTCCAGTTATTCATTTATAATTGTCTTGGCGGAATAACTCCGTCTTCGAGCTGCGCGCGTCGCCGGAGTTCTAGATTCCGCCTCGACAATTATAAATGAATAACTGGACACCTCGTCGGCCGTTATCCCTTACTTATTTTTGGAACTACTTCCAAAGTAGCCAGTTATCTGGAATTAATGGCCACCTAGCAGCCAATCAGAGAAGAGAATGGCGTTCTGAAGGGAGATAAAGCAACTGTAAAACGCAATGATTTGTAGCTACCCGACCTCCTTGGAACACTTGATGAAATGGCAATAAAAACATGAAAGCCATAAATTGATAGAGAATAGATCAAAGACAACAAAGAATGGATTGTCAAGGCACATGGAATTGAGCTTATTAGTTGAGCTTGCTTCGGATAATACAGTACATCGTGTAACTACGCTACTACTTACAGTATGTAGACCACTGTACTCCACGAAAATCAGACATTCCAGCAGAAAAGACTGCCCACGCCCTATACAATAAGTTCCTCTGTGGGATGCCTACGATGCACAGAGCCACATCTCATGTAATCAGAACTCACTTGTATTGGGCCTAATAGAGTATACATAAAGGACTTGGGGCATACATTGGCCATGAGTTAACACATCAGACTGCATAAGAAATCCTGAATGTAATCAAAGGTGATAAACATGGCATAGCTTTATGTGACATGTCAGGGCCAAGGCATGTCGTCTGTTGTTGCTGACTTGATTTGATGTGGTTAGGTTGTTGCATTGGTGAATTAGAGTTCATAATAGCTTATTATTCGTCATTTCAGATAGTGGCCACTAAATCTGGCCATAAGGTAAAGGGGCACAGCAAGGGCCCCACCAGAACATTGTGGAAGATGCTACCACATGAGAGAATTTCCTCTGCATGCTCCAGCATAATTTTCAGCCATTTTGAATTGCCAATATTGTCAATGAATGTTGAATATTAAACTAGCTTAAAGGAGAGTACCGGAGTGAATTCAAGCATAGCCCTGTTGAAAGAGCTTGCTAAATGCGCTAGTTAGCGAGTGGAACAAAATAATTTGGTACAGCACAGACCGAACGCGAACGCAGAAGCGAACAGGCACTTTACACTGAATCAATGGGAACTGACTGTTGGAAACCGAAAGTAAGATCTGAGGTTACATTGACTCAATGTAAAGTGTTTCGCGTTCGCGTTAGGTCTGTTCGTTCGGTTCGAAAATCTTTCATTTCATGCAAAATATATTGCTGTTAGAAGGCTCGTGCAGCAGGACTATGCTTAAACTTACTCCGGTATATTGCTTTAATATCTCTCTCCCACTGCACATTATGTACTTACTCCCCTCCCCATTAATGCACAAATAGGCTGATACCAGACATAATATCTCTGCATTTCTGACAACCAGTAGTCCTAACTGTATGCATGTCACAAATAAACTTCCTTCTCCTTGTCCTTGCAGACATGTATTTAGTTTTTCTAAACTAGTAACTAGGCCTACTTTACTGAGAATTTACTGTACGTAGACTACTGATGGTAAGCATATGATCCTAAAATAGTGTTACTCTTTTTATGTATTTTGTACTACTTTGGCTACTTGGGTCAGTGGTGGCTTGTCGTTCCCCACAGAAGGGCCAGCATGAGGGGTATAACACCTGTGTTACTGTAAAGGTCTAGTTACTACTATGAGCAGGCCTGATCATTGATGATTTGCTCGAAGGAGTGAAGCTCTCAAAGTAACCACCAGGAGGCAGTATTATGGAACTGGTAATGAGAAAGGTGCAGACTGAGATGGTGAGATGTCAAATTATATTTTATTCAATGCAGTAGGCTATCAATCAACAAACATGTTGTATATTGCAATATGTTTTTCACATTGTGGTTACTGTTGGGTTGTGTTCCGAAGCAGCCAACGTGGGCTTGGCATCAGTCAACTAATGAATAACTTCCAGGCCAGAAAAAATAGACAGATTAAATAATAAAAGCAAAACTAGACCAAGATTGTTTAATTGACCTGAGGATTACATGAAAAGTTAAAAAAAAAGAAGTCTTTTTTTTTCAACACTAAAAAAAATAAGATTTTTGTCTATTTATTGTTATTTTCTTCTTATTTGAATGAGTCATAAACGGACCATGATCTCCAAATTATTAACTTGATTGTGATATTTCCACCAATAATAAGTGTGTGCAAAATAAGCACTCTTACTTTTAGCAATCAATACTGAATAAACCGGTAAAAAAGCAGGTGCATCTTATAAAGGATTTAAAAAAATCAAGTGTACCACGGAAGTAGGAGTGGCTAGAAATACGATCACAAACATGTCTGTGTAGGTCAATTACCCATACACTAAAATGCCTTGTGGATACCTACACAGTACATTGTGTGGAGGCCTCCCAACAAAATTAATAAATCCATAGTCTTATTGTTCAAGGTCACCACCGTCGGTAGGGAAAAGAATGAGAGAATTTGATCCATAATAGATGATACTGTGAACTGAGTGAGCATAAAAACTCACTTCCAGATGCATTTTCCTTTCCCCTATGCAGTAGTTTGCTCTTCAGTCTATATTGTATCAAACTTATTGTTAAAGCTGAATGATTTCCAGCAGTGTGTCTGCCCCCCAGTGGCTGATTGCCGCACTAGTCACAGATTCATCTTCAATCAGCTGCATTTTCCCCCTCATTTGTGGAGCAGTTTCCTCTGAGTGTGTGTGTACAGAGATCATTTGCATTCCCACAGTTAATATCTATGTATGTGAATCAATGTAACAGTCTATAATACATTTTATATTATAATAATTAATAATTATAATGTTTATAATGTTTTACAATGTTTATTATAATGTTTTTTGGCAATGTTTGAATGGCACAATAGATTTCTCCTTTGAGCACACATTCCTCTTTAATCACACATTTGACTGTCACATGGTCCTTCCTGACCATATTTGGTCATGGACTGTTTTAGTTTAGTATCAACCAAACGTTGATTTCTCAAGGGTGAGTTCCACACACAATACTAACAGGCTTTACACACACTTATCATCTTTCCACTTGGCACCTTGCTTGCTCGGTTAGGTCAGCTCTGCTGGCAATAAAGATTAGGCTGTAAATATAAGGCAGAAAAAAGTTCAAAAACTGAATTACTTTCAGTCTGGAACTTAGGGCAAGGTTATGATTTTGCCAATGTTCCTACAGATGTTTGAATCCTGATAGTTTGGTGGTCCCTCACACTATATACCATCAAAATTAATTTGATGATAAAAAAAAAAAAAAAATCAAGAGCAGTTGCACATGAAACAGTATTCTTAAAAGCAGAAATTGTTACATAGCGTGTGTGTGTGTGCACGGGCGCGCGTGTCTGTGCCACCATGGGTCCCAGTGGTCTGAAATGTGAGAGAATTTACTGTTAGATGTGCTGACTTCCCAGAGCTGTGAAAACCAGCTTCTGTACAAGTCAGACACACACAACCCTCTGTATCACACACAGAAGAGAGTCTACAAGTCTAGTCCATGAATTAATTGAAATACAACCAAACTGGTACCAGGAAACATGGTAAGTTCAAACAATGTTTTGTATCTTCCTTTCATGCATTCCCTGTAATATTTTCTCATTTGTTTTCCTTTGTTCTTTCGTTAGAGGAAGAAAGTGATGTGTGTGTGTTTTTGTTTATCATTGTAGAGTGTATGGCATTTAGTTTTTAAACTTTACTTGAAAACTTGTTTGTGACATTTTCATGTTTTAAAGAAAGAACTTATAAATACTCTGACCCAGTCATGCCCTACCAGTTACCAACAAAGACACCCAAGAGGCACTTCCTGCCATTCTTCAATCATGCTTTGTGTGTATGTCTTTATCTATGATGCTCTAGCTCACTCTGCCACCTAGTGGCTACAGAACAGAACAGTTACTCACAGAACACAATGGCTAAATCCTAATGTCCCCCTGCCTGACAATCCTGGGCCATCAACCCCCCAGTTACATCTTTTAGGGCAAAGGACTTTGGAGGGACATTGAGGTTCAACCTGACAATTTTGTGTTGTCGAGATCTAGAGAATGTGTGTGTGTGTGTGTGTGTGTGTGTGTGTGTGTGTGTGTGTGTGTGTGTGTGTGTGTGTGTGTGTGTGTGTGTCTTGTCTTGTCTACACCAGTGTGAGTCATCTATACAACCACTACTTACACCAATATTATAGCGCTTTTCAAGCACCAACAGTTTAAAGAGGATCTTGCTGTGTTTGACGGGGTAGAAACAGTTTGTGTTGTACAAGGTGCTGTCCAAGCAAATGTGAGAGGACAGTGTGGCTTTTTCTCCATATACTGGTAGCCTGGAATTCCCATGCTCCTTTGCTCGCTTATTTCATTTCACTCTGCAGAGGAGCATGGTGACCATGCCCGTTTTCTCGCTTTCGGTATCCAATCGCAGAACAAAAGGATTTGTACGGCCCTGATTGCATTTTACGTCACATGGTGGCTCTGGTATTGGCTCCGAGGTATGTACAGACGCCATGATAGACATTCGTAGCGCCCAATAAACGGCTATGGACAATTGTAAACGATGCTTCCGCTCAGAAATGCAATAGGTAGGTCCCCAGACTAAATATCACTTGTGATTTTAGTTTGGCATTCGCCAGGCTAATATACTGGTGGATTTATTTAGATTACCTGTGTTATTGTCCATAGGTGTGTTCAAGTGTGTGTCTTCTCCTTTGTCTGATTTCTTCAAACATCATCCTGGCTGAGAGTAAGGGGGTGAACATCCACACTCTCAGAAAAATCATTGACTATTTTCAAACCAAGTGAGTGATCTCTTGATGGACCATGTCATCATGTCTTTTGCAAAGAAGCCTACACTTTTATGACAAATGTTCAATTATTTCAGTGATTTTATATTTTTCCGGTGAATGAATTAGTGAATTAACAAGCAATATCAATATTTTCTTATATATTTTTTTTCAAGCTGTTGTATAGGCTAGGCCTAGGCCTCTAACTTTTTACATTTTTGGCATTTTTATTCTTAAATGTTAAATGATTGATACTCACAGGTTCAGTCCAGGTGAAAATACACCATATGCTGTTGTCATCAACGTCCATCAGGATCACTGCACCTCGAAGTTTGACTCTGTCAAAGACAAGTTCCTCCTCAATGACACTCAGAAGGCAGTCCAGAATGCTCTCAAGAAAGGGTTCTACAAAGGCCAGGAAGTTATGGCAGCCAAGACGGTCAGCATGAAGGTCCAAAAGCTCAGCGTCCGGGCCGAGTTTACTTTACTGTACCCGACTCATCCCAAGCAATCACCCCTGCAGTCCCTGCTGGACGCAACAGGACCGGACAGCTGTGTGGTCTTCTACACCCTCATAGGCCCATGCGTTAAGCCGTGCTCAAACATTAACGGGGAATACAATCTCCTCCCAGGCCTGGACCTGTTCACCAAACACCAGGGTCCCAAGGCCTTTGTATTTACACACCCCTGGAATGATGACAAGGATGTTTCTAGAAGCTTGAAGGAGATTGACAAACGTGTGCCCCTCTACCGCTGCACACCTCAGTGTGTGGTTTGTAGGGGTGAGCAAGGTAGTGACCCCATTGCCAAGGCCTGCATTAACTCAGATCTCAACTCTTAGGCCTACTGCAATATGCAATACAAAATGATCATCATAGGCTTACACAGGAAAATATTCTAATTAGGCTATTCACCTTATTCAGCGGGTAAACATGGGCGCTGCCATGACGATTGTCATTCAACATCCGGTCTAGCAACGCATTGACTTAGCATTGTGATATTTGGTGTTTTAACGGTCTAATATAAGTGGTCTTATTATGAAGTTGTGCTCACTACATCCATCAATATAGTTAGAACAGTTCGTCGCCAGATGAAAAATGATGTTTTCAGCAGTAAAAAGTGTGTTTCTACGGCTACAATAAGGAGTTTTGTGATCGTGGTATTTCATGAAAATTACGTTGATTTGAATGAGAGGCAGCGTCTAACGGAAGTTTCAAGACAATCGGAGGGCAAACGCGGAAGAAAAAAGATGAAAAGGGGCGGGGCTGCATAAGGTGAATATGGTTACATATGGCTATGGTTACATGATCAACCTGGATAATTTAATTTGTAGAAGTGGTAAAACCTAGAGGAGTGGTAAAAACTAGAAGAGACTAATGACCAGTTTAGCCCTTTGTAGGTCACAACAAAAAAGTAACCTCTGACCTCTTCCCACTGACAATATTTTAGAAGTAAAATGTTAATAGATAATGAGTTAATCATACTCTTTATCATTAATCAAAACCTGACGTCTTTCTTTACTGTTAACATAGCAGTTAGAGCCAGAATGGGTAACTGCATTTGTATCATCCATATGTCAATAAATATTCTTTAAATAGGTGAAATCAAAACAAAAATAGCACAAGAGGTAACTGTTGTCATTTTTGTTTTGGCTCTCCTGTAAAGTTGGTGAATTTTTTTAACCCTCAATGTTTGCAGTAATTAAAAGAGACTTGCTTGGAACGGTTTGTCTGTTTGACACACTGGAGTATGGGCATTAGGGGTGTGATGCTAGTGCCGTGTT
Organism: Sardinella longiceps; assembly: GCA_027497455.2. Taxonomy (NCBI): domain Eukaryota; kingdom Metazoa; phylum Chordata; class Actinopteri; order Clupeiformes; family Clupeidae; genus Sardinella; species Sardinella longiceps. The sequence goes on along the minus strand of JAODXP020004910.1, from coordinate 22,126 downwards.
TTCTCAAAAATGGCAAGAGTAAGCATTTCAAACCCTATAGAAGTATGAACTTGCCATCACTGTCAACAGTTTCATATTACTTTTTTTAAAGCAATTATTTTTTATTTAGTTTTTGCAAAACTCAACACAGACACATAATTACTTCAAAATAGCTAAACAAATACTTTTATGTTCCTCTATTATCTGATGTGATTGATTGATTAACTGTTTGGCATGGTAATGAGAAAATGTTTGCCAAAATGCTTAAGGATATGCATTTGTTTTAATGTTATAAAAGTGGTAATCTAGGTTACTGTTATGAAGGACAAAGACATTTGATTTTATAGGCACAGGTATACAAATAAATTGAAAGCCCAGTTAAATTAAACAAAATGGCAATATGAGGGCTACATCTTCTTAAACACAATGTAAATCACAGCCAATATCTCAATTGAAAGAATTGTGATTAGTAGCACAATGCTCACAAATTTTATGGTGATGTTTATCATCTCCTCTTTGGTGACGATTTTTAATGATTTAATTTCATGTCCCAAAGCAAAAATTTGAAAGCAGAAAATTAACAAAAACCTAACATAGCATGCTAAGTGAAACATAATCTAAGAAAGGAAAAACAAATTAGAGAGCCTGAGAGTCTCTGTATGTATCACTCAGGGAGGCCCCTTTTCATCTGAACAGCCATTTTCCACAGAGCAATGCTGTTCTTCATCTCCAACTCCAGCTCCACCAGAGACTCACACTCCAACACTCCCTCATCAATCTCCCCAAAATCCACAAAGGCACCAAATGTCTCTTGTAGCCTTGGAAAGAAAAAGAAATGTATTGAAATTAAAGTGAATATTAAAGGTAGGCTTAGAATAAGTAGATCAATTGATACTTACCCCCAGTTAGGAGGGACGTCCTTCAATTGAATGTTCATGATGAGTGCAGCTCTGTAATGAAGAGCTCCATTTTAATGAGATTTGCCAGCTTGAGGGTGATTTCCTTCTTCTGGTCCTCAGAAAATGCCTCATGAAAACCTGACTCTATCATGAAGAATGGATTCTGAAATAAAAAATCAATTATTCAATATAAAACATTAATTTGGCATGTGTTATAATGGGCATATAGTAAGCAAGACACTACACATATGTACGACAAATCACAGAATATGATGAGCAAAGACTGGGAATCTTGTGGGGCCATTGCCTCTGAAACGCAATATTACAAGCAACCGAATGACATTGTGAACTCTTGAAGACCCAGCTACCACACTCTAAAGACCTAAGTGATATTTTTCTTCTAGACTCCAATGTGGCTTGATTGTTAACCCTCTTGCGTAAACCGCTTTAGATAAAAGCGTCTGCTAAATTAATAAATGTTTTGTAACTACCAGTAGTTTGTAGCCTATCGTGAAGTGACAAAATTCTTATGCCAATGTTTGAAGGATTTAGCTGAGGCAGGGTTGGGCAATTAGCTAATGGGCCACATTGGCTTTTAGATATTGACTAACAGGCTGGGTGTTAACAGTGGATGCTGATGCTGGTAAATTGACAAGACTCAAACCAATAGTCCCACTTTCTTAAGAGTGCATGTTAACAAACAGGGTTAAAAGGGAGGATTTGTATTTCCTTAACACAAAAAATTGACAAATCCTATCATCTAATTCAGCTTTGCTAAATGAAAAGTTATTATATGTTTATGTATGAGTATTTACCTGGTTCATCTCAAGGAGCAGAGAGGACTGTCTCAGGGACAGCACCTCCCACAGAGACTGGATATGCTTCACTCTGCTGGTCCTCAGCACCTGCAAACACCATGCATATAACAAATAGTCAGCATTTTCTTATTTTCTGAAACACACAAGTTCATGGAAGAGGACTTGTACCTGTACCAATACAGCTTAGGCTATTGATACTGGTTCTTATCGATACTCTGTAGTGAAGATGCTCATACCTGCCATGTTTTATGTTTGTCTTTCCATGCACTCACAATATTATAAATAAGGTACAAATAAATAAACCTGACTTAGTATGCACTCAGTTTACACATAGACAGTAGTGGCTACTGGTAAGCTGAGGGTGTGTGTTCTATCCTCCAGTTTCAGGTCTTTCATCAAGTATAGGTCACGTCCGATATATTTCCCTACTAACTCCTTGTATCTTTCCCTACATACCAGCGGCAAACTACTACAATATGTACTTTTCTCTGTGCCCTCCATGCTGTTGTTATGCTTGCCTCCAGTTCCTGTCTATCAGTTTGAATTGTTCGCGCTCCCGTGACACGCCTCGTGCCTAACAACACCCGTGCTAAAACCAGCATTTACACCGGCCTCTCGGGATTTATTGCTTACTCAATATTGATCATGGGTTTCTCTGTGAAGAAGCGGTCCACTATCTGCCTCTCGAGGCTGTTGAAGTTATAGTTGGTGCTCTCTGTCCCATCCTCACTTACTACATGGTCAATATTTGACATCGCAATTGTCAAGAAGTCTTGCTCAGGGATGCAGTTAATAACATGGGAAGGCTTTACTTCACTGGTGCTGATGAGCCTTAGAGAGACATGTTGAAAATGTTAAAGAACAAAAGAAAGCTAAGGTGTTGTTTGAGGATCTTCTGACAAAAGTTGTATATTAAAAGGTAGATTGTAATTGTTATGCACTGGAATACACACTAGCATCGGAAACTGAACTAAGTTTAACTTCCAGACTTAAGCCTGATCAAAACTGCATTCTAAAAACACATCATATATCTTTGACCAAAGTTTCTTTAACTTCAAGTACTTCTTCAGTTTTAGTAAAAAGAATAGGCCTAAGTATGCACATAGTTGACCTACACCTTAATAAACTTCTTTTTGCGAAGGGACGTAACAAGTGGGATAATGTTCTGCAAGGAAGGCTGCTCTGCATCACCCAGTCGGAAGATATTCCACAATAATGATCACCTCACAGAACACTGTCCCTCAGGCTACTTATGGATTACTGTGATACAGAGCTCTGAAATGAGCGGTTATTCACGTTTGGCTGTTTGTCTCCCCCTAGAGGCTGCCCGGTGTCATTTAAACACTCTGTTCTCTCTCTTGCCTTCAAGACTGACTATACAGGGACTGAGCAAACATGAGAGCATAAGTAGTCATGTATGCGCAACCACCCACTGTTTATTCTCATGAAATTAATTTCAGATTGTGCAATGACTGCAGTGCATCAATCATATTTGTTTGTATATCTATTTCGTATTTGTTTGTATATCTATTTTGTATTTTATTGTCAGTGTCCTATTTTAAAGTTGAACTGGTTAGATTTGAAGAACTAGAATTGGGTCATTGCAGGCTCCAAACTTACTATCTGGTAATACAATTGCAAACAACCTATTTGGATTGAGTGGGGTCCTGGAAGCTAAAGAAGAAAAAAAAATGATAATATCAATAGCAAAAAATCAATGTGGATTGTCTCTACCACTACACTGAAGGAGTTTGAGTAAGACTGATATGATATTATGCATGACCTCACATTATTCATCATATTAACACAAATCATTTCAGTTTTAAAAACTGTCCCAGGCTAATATGATATCAAATATCAATGTTAAACTTTTCAGTTTTTCTGTTGCAAAATAGGCCACAAGACCACCTCTTCATGCACATGCATAGCTTTTCAATTGTATACTGTTTAAACTAGTACACAACAATCCTGTTTAACAAAACTAGAACACAGCTTATACTGTTGAACACTACTGCCTGGTTTCACAGCCAGACATATTTTACAAGACTGTGGCAGGTTCCCCAAAATATTCTTCTCCCTAGTTCGTAACCTGCTCCTTAACTTCTCTTGTAGTGTCATGGCACTATTCCCCAACCATTGTATATTATTAGGGCTGTGCTTGATAATAGGGGCAGTGTGCAGGATTGCGGCCAAAATTGGTACTACAATCATGTTCGTTCTCGATCCTTCAAAAGCATCTCCTATACATATTCTTGTTTTATTTCTCACTTTGTCATGATGTATTTTGGTAGAATAATGAGGCCTTGACAATGAAACATAACACAGAAACCACTTGAAATGACAATGTAAACACTATTTGTGGACTGCAGCTTTTCAAATACAAATAATCTGTCAGGGCAACAACTGTCATTGATATCAGTGTTAAAATGAACATGATACTGTACCTTCATGTCTGGTGATTTATCAAGGCAATTTTATGCTTATTTGGAATACATTTCTTTACACACTACTCCTTTAACGTTTGACCCATCGCTTTAACCCCATAGTAGTTGCACGAGTTGTCCAACTCATCCGGATGGCACAAGCATGTTTGCAATATCAAGACACACACGCAACAGTTTTTCTGTTGCAAAATAGGCCCACAAGACCACCTATTCATGCACATGCACAGCTTTTCCATTTTATACTGGTTAAGAAAAGCTTATACTGTTGAACACTACTGTCTGGTTTCACAGGGGGACGGGGGAGGGGATGGCGGGTGACCTCTGTCCCCAATACATGGACAGAGTTCATAGCAAGTATTCAACAAGGAAGGTGTCAATTTAATGGCATATTTGCAATATGTTCTACTTTCATCTTTGGGGGTATGTTTTGTGTATCCTGTCACAATATTTGAACTGAAATGATGATGTATTAAACTGAAATGTTCTGCTAGACCAGTGTTTCTCAAACTGTGGGGCGGGCCCCACTAGTGGGGCGCGAACACATGACAGGTGGGCGCGAGACATCTCTTTGTGATCGACCAACGATCGCACTATGCCCCCGAATTCACAGCTATTTGTCAGATACTTTATGTGCATATGACAGTAAATTGAGCTTTCCAATGGTATTTGCTAGTTGCTGTGATGAGGGGTTCGAGAGAAATTCGGCTTTGAAATAGTAACAAGAATTCTAACATTGACAAAAATCCTGTACTAGCAGAGTATTCCTCATGGAGATACAGTACATTGTGCACAAATAGAGCCTTCAAGGTGGGGCGTGAAAATTCTCTGCCTTCCAAGTGGGGAATGACAGAAAAAGTTTGAGAACCACTGTGCTAGACAGTCTTAATCCATAATATTGTGCTTTACTTAGGATGGACATGGAAACACAAGCAGGTTTTGGATGATGATGATTTATTTATGTGTGACAGTCATTCATGTAGCAACTTCACATGTCTCTGCATTAGCAATTAGACCATTGTAATGCAATCATTATTAAAAGCGTGCACAGTAAGATGTCGAAGCACTGGACATTTCTAACTTTAACTTAAAACTCAGTGGTTTTTACATCCACAGCAGTGTAGGCAACACCTTTGTATTGCCCCTTGGCATCGAAGGCCAGCTCACTGCCATTTTTGCATTTGATTTTCACCTTGGCTGAGTAGTCAAGCTCGATGACTGCTCTTCCCACTGACACCTCAACAGTCGCGGTCTTCCCTGCTGGGACCAACACTTTGATTGAATCAGATTCTGTTATGGTCTCTTCACTGCTTGTTGAAGTGGACTGCTCATTTCCCAAGGTCACGCTATACCCTGTGGACATCTGTACCAGATCCGGGATCCCTGCTTGTACAGACATACTGACATTGAAATCAAACTTAGAGGTGTTAGTCCAGGTGGTGGACTTTGTCACAGATCTGTTGTACTCGAAAGTTTGCTCTTGATCCACAGTAGTTGCATTTTTATAAGACACCGCCTTTATATATTCCTTTTGTACCTGCATAAAATAACCAACACATACACACACAGAGAAAAAGATGCATATTGTTCAGGCAATGCAAAACATAATACATCAGTATAAAAAATCTACTTATTTTTATGGTGAAAATTGGAAAAAGTAAAAAAGGCATAACTGTCAAACCCATCTTAAATGATTAAGTAAGGGATAACGTTCGAATATCTCCCTTACACGGCTACCTACTGTAGATATTGCGTCCTTGTTTATCGCTGCTTCATGGGTAGCCTAAATTTAATGATTAAGATGGCTAATACCGTCCACGGGAAAAGAGGTAACGTTCGTAAGACAACGCTCTGTTTCACTTTTGCTAGCCAGTGGTCTGTTATATTTAGCAACAGTCCGTTATTAAAAATGATCAGGCCGTAGAACGTTGGAGAGTCCCAATGAAGTGATTGGAGCATTCTACAGCATTATGAAGAGCCGTGTAATAAACGATTATATATCACAGGACTTACTTTTGGGATACGCTGTAGCAACACTCACCTGGGGTTTGTACATGGCCAGGGTAGGATATGTCATGTCGGTTAGTACAGATGACTCGATGGCATTGATGAAGAGGAATCCCAAACAATCAATGTCTGCACCAGATCTCCCCACTAACCCCAGACAGACTCCAGACCCCACATCGATAGAGACCTCGGTCTTCAGCCCCCAGTGCATTTTAGCAAAGAACTGATTTCCATTGCTGGTCCAGAACTTGAGGGCACCCAGACGCCTCCCCTCAGTATTATCCCAGAGGGACAACTTGGTGATGCGCTCACCGAGTGCGAACTCGTATTCATGGAAAGTGACTGCATTTCCAAATTGCTGAACGCGCCCGTCAGTCAGTTCTGCCCGCACAGCTTTGATCTGCCATTCAGCCACAGCCACTCCAATCTTCTTGAGAGTGGCGCCATTGTTGAGGCCAGTGAAACTAAAGTCATTGCCTCTGTTTCCACCAATGGTTTGCAGTGTAGTTGCCATGTCTAATAACCTGAAAAAAGAAATGTTCAATATATTAATGCATCCTCCTAGCCTGGCAAGCCCAGCCCAGGGACTGTAATCCAAGATGCAAAGGAGAAAACTTGTGGACAAGCAAAGCTGCTGACCGCTTGCCCTCTGGAGCACATCACAGGTGGCACAATGCAAAAAGGTCAAAAGATCATGAAGTTAAATGGATTGCTTTGTTTTTCTAGGGCAGCACAATCATATATAATGAAGGGTTGGGATATGTGTTGTGAAAAGAGTCTTCATATCACATGCCTAAAGAGTATTGGTTTTATTTCATTTTGTCCCTCCGGTAGGCAATAAAGCAAATTAACCCCTCAATTTTATCAATGAAAGAAATCTGAATCAAAATGGCAAATAGCCTACCATCCCTGACTGAGAGTTGATAACGAACTGTTTAAGACCTGTACAGGTAAGGCTAAACCATTAAAAGCCTGTCAACCCATTTTTATGTTGAGAAATACCAAAACGGAATATACCTTCAAAATAGACTCTGACATGCCTCTATTGTCTGGCTCTCATGGAGTTCAATTTTAAAATATGTCTCTCAGGCTCTCAAAAAGGTTCCCAACTGCTGATTTAGAAAATGTCCTTGGCAGAGCCTCATTTAAAGAGACAGCAGACAGGACTGCCGTTTTCTATCTACACTCGATAACAGCTAAAACTTTGCCTGGTGTCCCTGTAAAAACTGTAAAATGACACACAATGCAGTGAAGTTGACTGCTGGGGGTCAATTGAAAATGTTTGGACCACAAAACTTTGGCTTATGTTGTAACCCTGGTTCTCTGAGTCCTCAGTCCTCAGGCCGCTCATACACCTGTTCCAATCAAACTATCAGTAATTATACACCAACACAGGTATCTTTTAAGTTCAGGTGTAGACGTGGCCGTGAGATGATATCGAGACAATAAAGAACCACCTAACAGACATTGTATAAGTGGGGAAATGATCTCTAAACCATGGTTTGGCATCATTCAAGCATCGCACTGTTGTACGAGTGAACAATCACTTTAACAGCTTTTTAGAGGTGGCTGATGGACTGGCTTCTTGCATGTGATTTTTTTTTTTTCTTCAAAAGACTAAATAACAAAATCAAGTGCACCATGTAGTGCTATCTCAAATGAGGTCAATTTTACTTGTTTACTGCTGATGTGACAGAATAGTAAATCACAAAATAGGGTAACACTTTATTTTAAGGTCCACATACAGTATTAGCCATTAATACAAACCAAATTAATGCCTCTCTTAGTGACTTGTAACGTATGTGTTAGGCAACATTAACCATTTGTTAGGCGTGTATTCACAAATTTCTTGTTCTTGACTAATAAGGCCTAAATTCTTGATATAATCTTAATAATGCCCTAATAAGCCTTGATCTCTAAGTAGTATTTTTTTTTTTTTTTTTTTTTTAATCTTTATTTTACCAGGAAATAATCCCATTGAGATTCAAAATCTCTTTTCCAAGGGAGTCCTGGCCAAGATAGCAGCTATAATGGTTTCATATTAAAATAAGACTAGAAACAACAACAAAACAGAACAAGACAGTATACACAGTATACACAATATAACAGAACAAACAACAACACAGAACAAGACAGTATACTCAGTATACACACTAGGTAGAACAAAACAAAACAGAATGCATTTTAACATCAATCCAAAAATTCTTACCAGCGGTGCTCAGATACAATACATGTGCATTGTGTACTCAAGAAATCCTTTATCTTAGTTTTAAACTGTGCCATTAGTTTTAAACTGTGCCTACCAAAGTAGAATATGTATAACCCACTAGTATACTGTCTGAATAAATCCAGAATAGTGGAAGAACACTTGTAGAATAAGGTCACAGCGACACAGCAACCTGGGCAGTGAAATACAGCAATGACATTGAGCTATATACTTGCTTATTCTACAAGTGTTCTTCCACTATTCTGGATTTATTCAGACAGCATACTAGTGGGTTATACATATTCTACTTTGGTAGGTACTACTACTTAGTAAGTAGAGATCAAAGCTTATTAGTTAAGGCCTAATTAGTCAAGAACAAGAAATTTGTGAATAGACGCCTAACAAATGGTTAATGTTGCCTAACACATACCTTACAAGTCACCAATACAGGCATTAATTAGGTATGTGTTAGGGGCTAATCTGTGAACTTTAATATAAAGTGTTACCCAAATTAGTACAAATCACATTGACAAAATAGTAAATCACAGCAAATGAGACCTTGTGTGTTAGAAATAAGATAATAACATATTAACTCTGCCTACATATTAAAATGTGCCTCTGTCCACTTGGGATAGTGCATAGGAAATGTGTGTTTCATTCAAACTGCAATTGCCTTAATATTTCTTTTCTGGAAACATGCTGTCTTCTTTTTTGCCAATTCTGATTAAAATTACATTTTCAATTCCAATTCAATTCCTTAGATTGCAGAAACATAATTACAGAATTACAGATTGCAGAATCATATTATATTTAACCAAGACCAGTAACAATAAATATGTGCACTAATTAATAAAGTAAATTAATGTAGTTTATTTAGTAATAATTACAGGGATACTTACAGGTGCTGGAGAGTTTAGTGGAGGAGAGTTGAGTGGACTCTTGAGTAGAGGCAGCTTCAGGCTCAGACAGTGACAGCTACAGCCAGAGCAGGTCCTTATAACAGTAAAGGAGGAGGAGGAGGGGTCAAAAGATGGGAGTGAGATCATCCATGGACCTGCAGTAAGTTAACACATACTGGCCGAACCCATTTTATATGTCCCAATTTCCTCTCATATGACCCTGGGCATCTCAGTTAACTGCCCAATAGAGGTTTGCATGACTGATAAATTATTTAACCAGTTGCTGATTGAATGCAATGTCACTTCAACTGAGAGCAAATATGACACAAAACCTCTTTCACATACAACTCAATCCCACATGATTTTATAGAGTTATTGCTGTAAGACATTAGGGAAAGCTATTTGAATGAATGATGACTTATCAATGTATCTGAGTCACCTACAGTATTGTGGCCTGGCAATGACAACGATGAAGCATTTGTATTGACATACATTGTACTGTCTAACCTGTCTAAAGTTATGTTTACTGAGATTCCGAAGCCCACTGCTTTCAAAACAAGTATTACTTGTCAAGGTTTACTTCCTAATATATTCCGTAGACAATTTTGTACAAGAAACGCACATATTTTTTAAGTTTTCCCGAAAAAACTAGACATAAGCTTTTAGGGATGGGTACTGATAAGATTTTATCTATATCAATTCCATTATCAATTCTGCCTATCAATCCAATTCCTTATCAATATTTGATTATTGATTTCTGAGTAGCCTAGTTCTTGCCAAAAAAGGCAGTCTTTATAGGCTTGAGTGTCTCTGTCTCCTCAATATGGTAGGCTGTGAATCACTGGAGTTAATGTGATAGCTTGCTATGAAAATTTCCTCATAGGCTATATGATTTCTTTGGACTTTTAGTATAATGTTCTGGACATCTCATAGAAATGATCCAAGCTGAAAAAAATCTTTTACAAGTAGTCTGCCGAAAAATGCTATTTTGCCTGGACTATACTGAAAACATTGCATTCTCCGCGAACTGGGCTTCAGCATTCCAAGAGCAACAGTGAACATCGCATAGGCAAGCATTTCTATCTGACAACACTGTTGCGGACACTATGGATGCATTGATTTTAAATGCTTGGATTCTATTTTCTACGGAGGAATGCTAAAACTTGAAAGAATAGTCTGCAAAGTGCTAAAGTTCGCTTTGACTTTGACTATGACTATAGTACCATATTGCAGCAATAAAATCAATCAGGAACACCAAGGAAGTTGGTTAAAGGTTAAATTAGACTTGTATTCTCTAATCACACAAAGTTCATATTTGTTAATGTTAAGACTAATATAAATTATCACTCAAGACACAAAATATGATAGCCTTGTTTTTTTTTTTATCTGTTTCTTTACATTTCTGCAAAGTGTACTAGGCCATGATGGGTAACGCTTTAATTTACAGCCCATGAAGTACTGGGCAAGTATTAGGTAAGAATGGTGTAACAAAAACGTATCAAGGGATAAATTAGTTTGCTGGAATAACACATGTTCATGCTTTATTTTACAGCCCATGAAGTACTGGGTAAGTACTAACAACAATGTAACAAAACAGAACTTAATGAGTAATATTGCCATAATTACAAAGTAATTTGCAGACATCACACATTTTTTTTAGCTTATATCACGTGCACTATTATGTGCATTACATTTTTCTGATAATGGGCCATTTGCGAATAGTGAGCGCCCTTCGTATCGTGCAGGTGCGCTTTTGGTCTCACAGCCAGTGGAAAGGGAAAGGGGGGGGGAATTGCTCTCTCCCTTGCTACAGCGGGCAGCTGTAGGCCTAATGCAACTGATAAGTTGGTGAAGTCTAAACCAGGGGGTATATTCCTGCAAAGTCGCTAATGATATCGGCGCTTATGTGATTAAGCCTCGTTTGAAGTAGCGTCAACTCAGAGATGAGGATGAAGCCATTCCATCAACGCAAGTTAGCTGCGCCTGCCTCTCGTTAACTTAAACAAGGCTGCGTGCACGAGCTCAACACTAGACCTAAATAGGTGATTTAGGAATACCTGATGAACTGTCGTAAAATTAAGGCAGAACTAAAAGAATTTTAAGAAAGAAGATATGTAACGTCATCTGTTGAATTTTGTGTGAAATAACTCAATATCACATTTTCATAGTAGTAGGCTTACTGGCAATGCAGAAATTTGAAAAGGTGATTGAAAATATATTTTGACTCATAATGTTTGACCATTGCTTGTTGGAACAAATTGCCAGTCTCATGTTGTTCTGTCACAGCAGACTTGCACCTGCAACTGAAATCAATCCATCATTCAATTAAGACGTAGCCTACAACTCCAGACACCACGTGATGGGCCGGCATGTGATACGTCTCTGTTTATGCATGCATTTGTTTTTAATTAGTAACTGAAATTATTCCTAATAGATACTTCGAAATATCAATAGTAATTTAGTAAAAAGGGGAATTCATGCATGATCACAGTGTTTGCAAAACCTATCAACCTTTATTTGGTGGGAAAGATTATTAAGCAGGTGTATGGAACCTTTTTGGGTGACTTGTGTTTCTGACTGATTGCATTTTCTGAGACACCGCTTTATTAAGCCTTGCAGTTAACCTGCCATGGAGCTGGTTAGTTTGGGAGCATATGTTACCCCAGCAACTCAGCTGCGATTACTGTTAGCGAGAGTAATGGAACTGAACTCACACTAAAACTAGCGCGGCTTGCCGAAGTTAGCGCGGCTTAGCGAATAGCTCCGTTGATGGAATACCCCCCAGGCCAGTGATTCCATCAAAATAATCACTTTGTTTTCCTGGGTTGTGGGAAATCTTTGCTTACCTATGTTTCAAAGCAACAGCATCAAATGGTAATGCAAATGTAGAGTGCAACAAGCGCGTAGACCTAATTAATGCACGCATGATGTCCTCTACCTTCAAACCCAAACCCAAACAAACTCTCCTATGCAAATGTGAGAAAAGCGTATCTTCGTTTTTCCTAGACAAGTTCTTGCAGTCCCGAATATATTGAATGAAACTCCAAATATATTGAATGAAAGAAAACCTTGAATATATTGAATGAAACCCCGAATATATTGAATGAAGTCCGAATATATTGAATGAAACTCTGAATATATTGAATGAAACTTGCCTCATCTGAGGTCAGTGCCGGTGGCCATCTTATGTGTGTCACCATGACCAGGCAGTAGGCCTACTGCTTGGGTGGAGTGAATGAGTAAATGAGGCAAAAATATTAAATAAATTATAGTTTTATTAATAATTTCATTGATTGCAGCTGCAAGGTAAAATAGTTTAGTTAAGTCACAGTCAGTTATTTTGGCCGAGTAGTAATCCAGCTGCGTTACCACCTGTACAGCACAGGAAGCGGCGACGATCCCACTGAAGGTTGGCGTAGCAGCTAGCTAGCTAGACGGCAGACGATCCCACTGAAGGTTAGCGTAGCAGCTAACTAGTGGCGACGATCCCACTGAAGCAGCTAGATGTGGCGACGATCCCACTGAAGGTTGGCGTAGCAGCTAGCTTCAGTGGGATCGTCGCCGCTTCCTGTGCTGTTCACTGGTGATGGTAACGCGGCTGGATTAATTACTACTCGGCCAAAATAACTGACTGTGACTTAAAGAGGCTTTCAGTAGCATTTTTATAGTCATAAAATCCTTTGAAAATCATTCTTTCAGTTGTCTGACCCGTTATGTCGAAAATTGTATTTTTCTCTCGTCTCACTACTGTCCCTAGCCGTAGAATCGTTTCTGTAAGTTTCCAGCCGCGTCCCTGCGCCTGCCTTGCTTTGGAAGTCTCGTGAGACGCGTTAGGTGACGAGAACAACGAACTGCTTTACGGCATTTCGACTCGAGACACACCCCCAAATAGCTTTAGCCGGCAGAATGCTGCTCGTTTTCATATCATCGACATGGCAGAACCAGCGAAAAGAACAAAAAAGGACGAGAAAAGGCCGCTTTCGGAGGAGTCGAAGGCGAAGAAGAGAGCTAGAGACCACGCAAGGAAATGCAGCAGGGTAAACCTTGGTCGGGCGTTCAATGAATGAGGAGAGCTCCGAGACAGCGAAGCATCCTGCAAAACAGATGCCGACCTGGCTGTGCTACTTTTGCAGTTGTAAGTACATCTCACCTACATGTCTGAATCTAGGATCCTACACGTTGTTAATAGTTATAATTTACTCCTATTTTTGGTGTTCAAATGGGGTTTCAATTTCAACGACAACGATAGCCGATTAGCTACCTAGCTAGCTAGCTAGCCTCCAAGAAATCCTGTGTGGGCTACTAACGTTACCTATAGCGACGTAACCACAGAAATGTTTTGATGCTTGTTGGAGAATTGTCCTTGGCCAAGCAAAAGTCACCAAAGAAGAAGATCTGGTTGGCAAATCTGCAAACATTAGCTACAATGACAACTTGTTTCAACTCGCTCAACATGTTATAGTACCCATACAGAAGTGCAACCACGTAGACATTCGGTCTCTGCGTGCCTGTCATGGGGTGCCACCTTTTCAGGTCATCCTCAAACCCCGGGGGATTGGAGTAACTACAATGGGTAAAATTATATTTTTATGTTGTCAGTAAGTCTGTGTTGGACATAATGCATTCACTTGGTGTAAGCTACTGTCTGCCTTGCCCTTCCCCTACGCTATTGTTGTATGTGAAGGGCCTGGCTCCACACCTCAAACAAGACAAAGGGAGGGGGTGACAGTCAGGGGCTGCTTACAAGTAAAGGTGTGAACATTTGCACAGGAATGAGATTACTGGTAAATGTACATGGCCATTTTGATTCACTGTTCTACATGTTTCTTCTGTTCTCCTTAGGTTACATCAAACTCATTGTTGGTTGTAGGTATGCAGAGCATAGACATGTTTCTAATAATTTTAATTTCAATCAGGCTGGCACAGTGAAGCAGCAGACATCCCTTCTGGTTTGGACCAAAGAGATAGTGAACCACTTCTGGTACTGTAGCAAGCATTGCGACACAGAAGAGCAGTTCAAGGTACAGGGGTGATAGCAGTCCGGCGCCGCGCCGGAAATCCGGCGTAGCGTGGCTCTGTTAAAAAAAAAAAAAAAAGCTTTCCCCATCCCATCAAAGAACGCAGATCCACGTTACGAAAAGTCCCTTTCCCCGCTCCATTTGCTGTGTCCTGCAGACCATGTAAAGCGCATCGCAACCCTTCAATCCAATCAGAAATAGGACGGGGCGGGTCTTGGTTGTCTTGGCCAATAAGAGACGTTGGTTGCTCGAGTAGTACTCCTGGCATGTAGTTGGGGGAAAAAGCTGTTTGGGTCAGAGACAGTCCTGTTGCAGCTTAAAATTGCCTCACGGCTTTCTAATTGTAATACATTATTAAACATTGTTTATGAGTACCTTAACACATGTCAGCAAGCAGACAAGTTATATGAAGAATGTCGTAAGTGTTAACCGATGTTTAGAAAAAAAAAATGACCTTGCTATTGCTTTGGTAGTTTGCAATTTATGGGATGTTTTTTTTTTTTTTTTCGTTCTCCAGTCTGCGCAACGGCGCAGGAGTTCAGTAAAGGCTTTGCGGACTTTTGAATGTTATGGGAAGCAAGCACTGACCTTACAATGTGAGAAGTTGACAATGTCTCTATCTCTCCCGGATCTCTGGCTGAATGTTATGCACAACGGTGAACTGGCACTTATTAATTTCGGTGAATATGCTACTTGCACGAAATTCTCAATAAAGTTTACATCATGCGCAGCATGATCGGATGATGGGAATAGCCTGGTTAAAGCAATATCTAGGAGAGAGGTTGACCTAGGGAGAGCAGCGCATTATCTTACTATCTGGAGCTACAGTAGGCCTATGTTTGGCTTTATTGAAGTAGGCTAAAACCGAAACGAGCAAGCGCCCACATTTTCAGTGGCATTGTAACGGAGTGTGTCCGGCGGGTGGTAGACTCAAGGCATGGAAACGGAATAATGCAGACGTCTTTCATTTATTTTATATTAGGCCACCGGCGGGGTGCATAACATAACAAATTAACAAACAAACTAAACAAACAAAACACTGATCAAACTGAAAATAATCAGGGGCAAGGCCCACAAACTAGGCAATATAACATACAATCATTATATCCTCTCGCCTCAGAGGCGAACCCCGACTGTTACGCACTGTAACTACTATCGGTCACAACCAAATCATGGTTTACAATCAATTAAGACATTGACTTATGTTTACAACCTATACATTGCAACTGCGCAATCCAGACCCGGCGCCAGACGCAAATTGGTGGGCGGGCACTGCGTTACTTGAGGGGGGCACCAATTTTTTTTTTTTAATCTGTGATAGTATATGTCAAGGACGTGTCTAGGAAAAACGGAGATACTCTTTTCTGACATTCGCATAGGAGAGTTCGTTTGGGTTTGGGGATGAAGGTAGAGGACATCATGCGTGCATTAATTAGGTCTATGCGCATGTTGCACTCATACTTTTGCATTACCATTTAATGCCCTTGTTTTGAAACGCCAAGATTTTGCACAACCCAGGAAAAACTAATTATGACATTGTAGGCTTAGACTTCACCAACTTATCAGTTACACTCAGGCTACAGCTGCCCGCTCCAGCAAGGGAGAGGGCTATTCCCCTCCCCTTTTCCCTTCCACTCGCTGTGAGACCAAAAGCGCACCTGCACGAACCTCAGTACTCGCAAATGGCCATTATCAGAAAAATGTAATTCACATACAGTGCACATGACGAGCTAAACAAAAGAATGCATAGCCTAGTGTGATGTCGGCGTGTCATGGACACACTCAAACAAAAGTCTAGGCCCTACTGCTTTTTCTCGAGTTTCCACACAAAAGAAAATAGGCAAATACCCTGAAAACATGAGCCTATTTAATCACGAATAGAGCAAAATCGCACCATAGATAACCCCTTCAAATGAACACATTTAAGATAAATATATATATGGATTCATTCACGTTTAGATTCCCTTGCATATTCTGTGACAGAGAAGTCGGAGACAATAACAGAGAAAGTAGTGGGTTTGTATTTTTTCCCGTCAGTTTTCTCCTATCCATTGGCGCAAGCTTGTAAGCAAAAAGACAGATCGAACACAGTGCGCCATCTACACGACCACTAAACTGTAGACCTACTGACTGTAGTAGCCTACACACTGCAAAGTTATTTCCAAAGGTCAGCTCTAGATGTGTTTGAATAAAAGTTGGCGTTTTAATAATAAAAAAAAATCAGCAGCCGTCTGCGCCTCCGAGGCTACTGCATTCTCATTCTGAATTGAACCAGCAAGCAACCGCAGAAGCCAGTTGCACATCATAGGCTATTCTCTTAACAAAATTCGTAGCTGAAAAACTATGTTCAATCAATGTCATGAAACTAAATCAAGTTTTTTCACGTAGTTATAAGTCCTACATGTCGAGGTTATATTTCCGATCTTTTGATTCAGTCAGTGGTGGCGGTATAACCTAAAAGTGACAGGTCCGTCGGTGGGCGTCGGTGGGCGGGCACAAATGCCATCCAGGGCGGGCACGGCACCCCAGGGCCCGCCCATAACGCCGGGCCTGGCGCAATCATACAGTACCCCTTTATCATCAGAGAACATAATAACAGCATGCCAATAAGGCAATAACACAAAAAGAAAAGATGATCAAAAACACCCCTGTAACAAGCGCTTCCCAGCAGGAGCGCGCTCGCAACTCCATAAAAAGGTTCCACCTCCCATAGCTCGGTTTGATCCCCGCTTATGATAACTTTATTTGTCAGTAAAATATTATATACTATTGTATTGTCAGAGCCCCCACAGATGTTTGAGTTTGCTGCTTTCATGGGAGCCAGACCTCTCTCTATGGGATCATTGGCTCCCACCTAACTCGAACCCTGCATACGAGCTATCTGCTCACCCACGGCATTGCCCCAGAATTTAAACGCCAGCTGTCTGAGAAACTTAAGAATTGTATGTTTTCCCTTAATGTTGACGAGGCAACAGACAAAAACATGGACAAGATCATGAATGTCCTTGTCCGTTTTTTTGACGAGGATGCTGGGAGCGTGAAGACTCAGCATCTTGCCAGTAGGATAATTAACATCGCAAATGCGATGTATGCGAAGTATGTTACTTGACAATTGTGCTGTGATGAGGGGGAAAAGGTTAGTTTATTATTTCTGTTCTTGTTATTAAATCATCAGTAACAATAATGATTCATAGTAGGCCTAATAATAACTTAACAAAAATATTGCATAATAACGTAGGATTATTATTATTATTATTATTATTATTATTAGTAGTAGTAGTAGTCTTTTTGTTCTAATTATTTTTATTAGGCCTATTGAATTTGTATAGCCTATAATAGCACAATTCACACAAGACTGCTGCTCAACGTGCTTCACAGTTAGATCAAAAACAACAAGAGTCATAACATTATATATATATATATATATATATATATATATATATATATATATATTAGTGCTGTCAAACGATTAAAAAAATTAATCTGATTAATCACAAAATTTCTCAAAGATTAATCACTTTTAATCGCAACTCATTTCCTCCAGTTAGAATTTGGATGCTAGGGTATATTGGATCCTTATTTTGCCCTGTAAAGGCCCTGATACTAAATAGTTGGCTTTGTTCGTCTCAAATGGGGCAATTCACACCCCGGAGGATTCCCCAAACATGTTGTTGGACAGTCAGGAGCTAGGCCATAATCTTTGTATAGTTTGACTTGATAATTGATCCATTTTCTATCTGAAATTGAACATAATACATGCCATGAAAGTGGAACCATATCCATCAGGATTAATCTGAGTTAATTTTTTTAATCCGAGTTAAATTTTTTGGATTAATCACGTGATTAATCAGTTAATTTTGCCAGCACTAATATATATATATATAATACAATGACTCATTTGATTGGAGGCTGTAGCCTATAGTTGGTAAAGCATTCACCATGTTTTCAGGAATACATTCTAGTGTTGAATTGTTGAATTGGGGTTAAATTCCCACCTCAATTATAACTATACTGCAACAGCACAAGCCTAGAATGTATTTCTACATAGAACCCAACGTGTCCAGTTTGTTCCAGTCGATCTAAAGTGCTATACGAAGATGGAAATGATCTGTGTTTTTGTGAATAACACTATAGCCATTAAGCAAAAATGAAAACATATCTATAATGGTCATACAAAAACTATTAAATGTTTGAATAATTTGTCAAAATTTAAACCTATGTTACGTCATCGCCAGACCCCAACCGACCCCGACCCCGCCCCTTGCCCCCGAAAAAAGTTCAGGCTCAGGATTTTTTTCACTATCACCCCTGAAGGTATGTTTTACAAAATATTTATTGTCGTCAATGTTATGGTGCTTGCTTTTAGGTAGAATTTGTATTAATTTTGCATGTATTGTCACACTGCACAGCTGATGTGGGCTGGCTTGCTACATCATGTCCGCAACGAACATTCTTGGCCAACTGGTTACTGTCTACATGAGCCCCTTGAAGAAGATGAACATGACAAGCCCTGGATAGAGCAAGGTATTGTGACTAAATGTAATGAGTAAAAAAATGTTTGAATTGGCAAGAATGCACAGTGTTCACTGTCAGCATCATCATTACAGGTTCAGCCGCACACCAGGCCCTAGCTGCAATCGTCCTGGACAAGAGGTGGCTAAACCTGGTTCCCAAGTTTCTGATCTTCCGGTGAGCATTGTTATTGGGTGTCATTTCAGAATTGCCAGATGACTGGCAGAAACATGCATTGTTTCAATCACGTAACAGTAAACATCGCTGAATGTAAATCTCCTAACATTCCCAGGGCTTCCAAAATCATGATGTACGCCTCCAAACGAATGGCCTACACACCCTTCATCTACAAAACACGGACACTACTGGCAGCCATTGACTACAATAAACACAATCAGCGCTTGCCAGCACTGGAGAAGGAGGGACATAAAATGTGAGTTTGTTTACATGCCAAGACCTCAGTGTTTCAAAAAAAAAAAAAAAAGAGTAATGATAATATTGACTAATTACATTATTTACTTGTTCATCAGGTACAGAAGGAAATACAACAAGAAATCGAAGAACTGGTGTACACCGTGAAGGAAAAGAAAAGGTTCACCTACATCCCTGAGCTGCAGAAGACAATTCTGCAGAAGAGGCAGATCAGTGGCACTGGTCTTCCCCGTAAAATTTCAATGTGACCAGATGACCCTAGGCGGCTTGGATTACTGTCCTCTGCTCAGCCTCCGGCATCAACAGAGGAGCTGGTTGCTCAGCAAGTGTCAAGGGAGGACCTAGCACTTCCAAATCCTCAAGGCGAATGAGGTTGCACTTTTCACATTTGATGCCACACTAGTCCACTTGTTTATAACAAATGCACATGCAACTGTTTGTAAATGTTTTTATTTTATTTTTCCACAACAAAATAATTGCACATTCTTTGTAAATAAATAAACATTGATAGACAAAAATGTCCATTTCTTCTTTTGAAAAAAATAAATATTTGAGGTAGAGAATGTGGTTATAACTATTTACAAGTAACATTTTTCAAGTAAAAAGGAGATAAAACAAACAGTGTACAAATATTTAGATATTGCATGGGCAAAAATATTTAGATCTTGCATGGGTAAATTGTCACAGGAAGCGAACCTCTGCCATTTCTCCTCTCCTGCAGATCCTGTAGCCTCCTTTGCTCCTCTTGGTTGAGGTCTCTCACTCTTGGGGTTCTCGGTCTAGCACCTCGGGAACCCATTGCCCGAGGGGTGAAGTCAGACGAGGTTGTCGAATTAGATTCCTGTAATATCATTGGAAACGTTTTAGCTTTATACCACAAATATGGAGTATCCTTAGGCTTGAAAACGAAGAATAGAAACTATGCTGTCATAGGCTGCTTCTCTCAACATAGTGTTACTCAAATGTGATCAAATACGTCTGCCCACTAACACAGTATCATTAGTTTTCACACTTTCTAAGCCAATTCTCATTATAATCAGATCAATTTTGCCTACGTCAAAGCATATCTCTTTTAGATAAAGTGTTGAACGCTTGAAAAGTAGCATTACAATTACGCATAGAAATGGTAGAAAAGTTTCATTCATGTATAGCATTGGCTAACGTTAGGTTAGTGGCTGGTCTGACACCGTATACTTTACAACTAAAGTGTATTTTTCACACGATAAAATACATACACTTACAAAGTGCAAAGCAGCAAATAGTTGGTTTGTTTTACCACTTTTTAAGCGTGAATAGTGTTACTTACCTCAGTAGACATGTTGTCGGTCTGTTGTAAACATTAGTTGTAAATCCAGCGTGAGCAGAGGCATGAGACTGTATCGATAGCAACAGCAGTAAAGCGTCCGGTGGGAAAGGATTTACGACAGTGTGTCGTAGGGTCTCGCGTAATTACACGTAGCAGCGCCATCTACAGCTTTGGGGTGCACAGTGCATACACAAAAACGAAAAAAAATACAGAGACTTGCTGAACGTGACTTTAACTAAACTATTTTACCTTGCAGCTACAATCAATGAAATTATTTATAAAACTGTAATTTATTTAATATTTTTGCTTCATTTACTCATTATTAGGAAAGGTTAGGTCACATGGTAGGGAAAGCACTGACTATCAGGCGGGGCTTCAGTGGTGCTGCTACCTGTGGCTAATTGGTTAAATGAACACCTGCCTAACAATCAGGGCACACAATGATTCGAGGCCTGCGGCTGGAGAGCAGGGCGTTTTGGGTCTCTTGAGGTAGAAGCCACTTGCGTGTCCGTGGTGTTTAGAGACCTTCGCCATTATTTTGTGTTTCACTGTATGATTTTGGATTTACCACCACCACAACTAAACTGAACTACTAAACCAACCAATGCTTGCGCTATCCGCGTGGGGCTATACCGGGTAGTGGAAGCCACAGGTAAGTGACTTCACTGGAGCTCCGCCAAGCTGACACACACACACTGCATCCACACGTTAGGTCTTACTTCCACATCTTTACATCACGTAGGGCCAGTGTATACAACCAACGGTTATGAAATACTTAAGTTACGTTGAGGCTGAGCCGTAGCTGTTTAGCATACCCCTAGACAACATGAGTTAGAATAAGTTGCTGGGCGTCATGCCTTTTCGTAACAATTGGGGGCTCGTCCGGGATTGAACTTTTGTTTGTGTAATGTGTAGCTTGGCATTTTCAATTAGTGTTAGCTTGTATGTTAATGTGGGCTAACATTAGTTACTTGGTTAGCAGGATTTGCTATGCTAGCGATAGTGACCACATGAGTCGGGTTGTTTTGGTACTGCGTAAAGCAGTCTTGTGTGGCGGTTGCATGCAACTGGCCCACTGTTTAGTCGCTGTTTGTAACAGCTTGTTTCTGATATTGTGAAGAAAGTTCCTGATCAGAGTGTATTTGAGGAGTTCTGTTTGAGATGAGTATTTTTGTGGTAAGCTAGCTAGCATTGCATCCCTTGGTTGGATAATATGAATTTGGTTCGCTGTGCGTAGGTGATGGCGCACAGGCGCTTCTGTTGCGCATCCAATGTTGAGGGTCGAGCGAAATTTGAAAATGGATTTGTTTGGTGTATAGGTTGGTGACAGTGCTGGTGTTGAAGTGACACTGCTATAGGCTATAGTTTTGTGATGCAAATGATTTTGGTAAAGGCAGTGAATTGTGGTGATTTGAAGCTCTTGTATGTTTCTATTATCTAGAGCCGTTAAGTACTGTATTTGCCTTTGGTAAGTTTTGGAGTCTTGCCTTGTTTGTTTGCTGTCAGAGGCTCTGGCAGACCGTATTTGTGGCAATATGGAAGACTTCAACCCTGCAGAATATGTGGCGGGTGGAATCACACGATTTAGGTTGTTTCGATTGCTGAAAGA
>JAODXP020004908.1:17500-30000 GCA_027497455.2 Sardinella longiceps | reverse complement strand
AGTGTGTACTACTTAGTAAAGACAGTGTGTACTTTCCCCATGTCTACCTATGTCTGTGTACACTCTATTTTATGTTTTTCTTATAGAAATTGTGTACTGTCTCCATGAGCATGTGTTCTCTTTTCGTAGAAAACGTGTGTACCTTTTCTTGAAGCAAGTGTGTAATTTCCATTTCTTTGTCTGTGTACACACATCTATTTTATGTTGCCATTTTTTATACAAAGTGTGTACTTTTTCCATGTCTAATTGTCCATGCCTGTGTAGTCAGTGGTGGTCCGCACCGTACACGGGTCTCGAACCCGCCACCCAGCAAGCTAAAGTGTGTAGTATTTCTTTATGAATGTACTTGTACTTTTGCCATGTGTGTGTCTGTGAGTGTGTACTCTCACCTATATTGTGTGTCCTGTATGAAGTAGAAGGCCTGATGGGAATACTAGTAAGGGATCCAGACTTCTCTCTGCACCCAGGGCCTTATCAGAGTCTCAGAGTCTCAGGCACACAGATACAGGTAAAGACTGCAGTATGCAGGGGCTTCTCTTTGACTTGTTTGCTTATTTATTCATTTATTTATTTATTTTGTTTATCTATTTATTTATTTTGTTTATTCTATTCTACAAAAGTAATAATGCATCCAATAGATAAAACAGAATTAAACATTAGATGGGGCATCCATTGTGCATTTGTTTAGCCTACCTTTATGTGTGTGTGTGTGTGTGTGTGTGTGTGTGTGTGTGTGTGTGTGTGTGTGTGTGTGTGTGTGTGTGTGTGTCTGTTTGTTTATGTGTTTGATGAGGAGTCAGACAGAGTGTGCTTTTGTTTACCTTACCTGTGTGAGGGCTTATTTTGTATGTAAATATGTCTCTCTCTCTCTGTGTGTGTGTGTGTGTGTGTGTGTGTGTGGGTGTGTGTGTGTGTGTGTGTGTGTGTGTGTGTGTGTGTGTGTGTGTGTGTGTGTGTGTGTGTGTGTGTGTGTGTGTGTGTGTGTGTGTGCGTTTGTGTTTGTGTGTTGTGTGTTTGTGTTGTGTGTGTGTGTGTGTGTGTGTGTGTATGTTTGTGTGTTTGTGTGTGTGTGTGTGTGTGTGTATGTGTGTGTTGTTTATGCAAGTGCTTGCACAGGTGTACTTCCACCTGTGTCATTCATATATAGCAAAAGAGAACAGAGAAAAAAGAGATTGTCAAATGCCACCTGTGACATTCATATATAGCAAAAGAGAACAGAAAAAAGAGATTGTCAAATGATAGAAAAAGAGAACAGAGAAAAAAGAGATTGTCAAATGAGGAAACCACAGAAAGAGCAACAACTAGAAAAGCGCTCAGAGAGTGCAGACCTCCGCCAAGACAATGTGCTCACTGATGGTGTTCTGGATCACTGATCGCCACCAAAATCAAATCAGTTCTTACTAGTCCCAATACACATATTGTCCGAAGAGTTTGAGTGATCTTGTACACAGACAAAACAGCAACCCTCCTTGGCATGCGGTGTGTGTGTGTGTGTGTGTGTGTGTGTGTGTGTGTGTGTGTGTGAGTTATGTATGTGTGAGCCTATATTTTAAGCACTGTTCCACTTCTGTGGTGAGTGTTGCCAATGTAAAAGTTGCAGCTGCTGTAGCGCTCTCATTCTCTCTCTCTTTCTCTGTTTGCCTGTGTCTATGTAGGCTGCAGGGATGGAGGGAGAGTGTGTGTGCTACTGCTCTCTCTCTCTCTCTCTCTCTCTCTCTCTCTCTCTCTCTCTCTCTCTCTCTCTCTCTCTCTCTGTGTCTGTATATGTGTGTGTGTGTGTGTGTGTGTGTGTGTGTGTGTGTGTGTGTGTGTGTGAATATGTGTATGCGTGTGTGTGTGTGTGTGTGTGTGTGTGTGTGTATCTGATGCTACAGCTGTGGCTGTAGCTGTAGTGCGTGCCTCTGTGTGTGTGTGTGTGTGTGTGTGTGTGTGTGCTGTCCGCGTGTGTATGTGTGTGTGTGTGTTTGTGATGCTACCACTGTGGTGTGTGAATTTGTGTGTGTGTGTGTGTGTGTGTGTGTGCTTCTGCTGTGGAGTGTGCCAGCGCTGATGCCAACCCTCACACTCTCCCTCTAATGATACATTAGCACTGCAAACAGCCTCTGCCAACACACACACACACACACACACACACACACACACACACACACACACACACACACACAAACATACACACACACACACACACACACACACACACACACACACACACACACACACACACACACACACACACACACACACACACACACACACACACACACACACACACACACACACACACATTGACATACACAGCACTGCACCCGGCCCCTGCCAAAACGGCTGCCCACAGCCCAGCCAGACTAACTGCTCACACACGCCACAGGCTGCCCTCCTGTGTGTGTGTGTGTGTCTCTGTGTGTGTGTTTGTGTGTGTGTGTGAGTCAGAGAGAGAAAGAGAGAGAGAGAGAGAGTGTGCATTTGTGACCACATACTGGGCTCTGCATGTGCTGGTGTGTGGAGTGTATTAGGTGTGTGTGTGTGTGTGTGTGTGTGTCTGTGTCTCTGTGTGTGTGTTTGTGTGTGTGTGTGAGTCAGAGAGAGAAAGAGAGAGAGAGAGAGAGTGTGCATTTGTGACCACATACTGGGCTCTGCATGTGCTGGTGTGTGGAGTGTATTAGATGTGTGTGTGTGTGTGTGTGTGTGTGTGTGTGTGTGTGTGTGTGTGTGTGTGTGTGTGTGTGTGTGTGTGTGACCACATACTGGGCTCTGCATGTGCTGGTGTGTGGAGTGTATTAGATGTGTGTGTGTGTGTGTGTGTGTGTGTGTGTGTGTGTGTGTGTGTGTGTGTGTTGATAATTACTTCAGCAGGATCCAAAGCTGCTGCTGTGCAACATGTCTACAGTGGTTGAACATTCTGATGGCTTCAGGAAGTATAAATCCTAAAATATAAAAAATATGTTTTTTATTATAATTTTTTATTTAGTTTTGTTTGTTAGTTTGTTTTTTTCAGCCATTTACTGAACTGATTTACACATAGCTGTTCTTTTTCAGAACCATAATTGCTAACCAGCTATCCAGCTCCAGCCAACAAGGTTGCAAAAACAAAAACCATCATGTTGAGAAACACTCCTCTGGCAGGTAGAAAGGCTTGCCATAAAATGACGTTTCCATCACTTTTTTTAAATACTAGAAAGGCTTACCATAACATGACGTTTCCATCACTTTTTTTAAATGCTAGAAAGGCTTACCATAACATGACGTTTCCATCACTCTTTTTTAAATGCTAGAAAGGCTTGTCATATGCCATGTTACTTCTGCTAGACATTATCAGACCACTCCCTCCCTATCAGGCAGCGTCAACATTATTAGTGTACAAAGTGTATAGTGATGATAAAAAAAACGAGGTACATACTTCCAAGACTTTAGAATATTACTCCCTCTAAAATCTGGAACAATTCATGTTTGTTTGGTGAGTAATGCATTGTAAGATAAGATGTCAGATAATACATTACTATAGTAATAGTAATTTGCTATCTTGTTCATTATTTAATGATCCTTCGTATAGACATCATATAATTCACATCACATACTCTTTTACAAATAAGCCATATGCTTCAATAGAATACTTTTTCCAGATGAAAGGGGTGTGTGTGTGTGTGTGTGTGTGTGTGTGTGTGTGTGTGTGTGTGTGTGTGTGTGTCCGCACGTTTGAAAATAATATCCATGGGCCATTACCCTTCAGAACAGAGGCGGTCTTTGAACTAATATTATATCCCCTATTCTATCCCTAAACATATACAGTACACACACATGAACACACACACACACACACACACACTTCTCTCTCTCTCTCTCTCTCTCTCTCTCTCACACACACACACACACATCACACACACACACACACTCTCTCTCTCTCTCTCTCTCTCTCTCTCTCTCTCTCTCACACACACACACACACACACACACACACACACACACACACACATCACACACACACACACACACACACACACACACACACACACACACACACACACACACACACACACACACACACACACACAAACACAAACAACACACACACAGACACAAACACACACACACACACACACACACACACAAAGGGAGAAGGAAAGACAGAAATTGATGTTTGCATTTTGTCCCATCTAAAACCCTGTAGTGTAGTGTAGTCAGAGAGGATTCACTATTCCATGATCTTTGGTGTAGTGTAGTGTAGTGTATTGTAATCTCATTGGGGTGGTTGAGGTTCAGGGCTTTGCTGTTGGTGTCTGATGTCTCCAGGCCCCAGAGGCAGGCAGGGAGTCTGTGACAGCGGCAGGCCCAGCAGAGGACTCTATTCCCAGGGAGAAAGGTGATCGGCAGGGGGGGTGTGTGGTGGTGTGTGTGTGTGTGTGTGTGTGTGTGTGTGTTACCTGGGAGAAAGGCGATGGGAACAATGAGGAGGGATGGAAGAGGAGGGATGGAATGTGAGTGTGTGTGTGTGGTGGTGGGGGTGTGTGTGTGTGTGTGTGTGTGTGTGTGTGTGTGTGTGTGTGTTCTCTGGGAGAAAGGCGATCGGCACAATGGGTTCCTATTTAACGGTTCAATAACGGCACACATGCGACCAGCCAGGCCGCAGGGAGGGTGTGTGTGTGTGTGTGTATGTATGTGTGATTGTGTGTGTGTGAGTGTGTGTTGTTATTCTGTTCCATTGCTGCCTCTACAGGTGCTTCTGAAACCACCACAGTAAATTAAACTGGGTAGGGAGCACATTAAAAAGCCAAGGAAAACAGATGCACTGTTTCACTCAGTGTGTGTGTGTGTGTGTGTGTGTGTGTGTGTGTGTGTGTGTGTGTGTGTTTGTGTGTGTGTGCACTTGCAGCAGGGGCTTATTGTATAAGCTGTGTCTGTGTGTGCGCGCACACACATAGCAGGGGCTTGTAACATAAGGTGTGTGTGTGTGTGTGTGTGTGTGTGTGTGTGTGTGTGTGTGTGTGTGATTGAGAGAATAAAAAACAATAGGACAGGTGTGAGAGAGTTGCTTGCTGAGCATCACTGAGGGAGACGACAGCAGATAGAAGAAGAGAAGAGAAGAGAAGAGAAGAGAAGAGTGGGTGAGAGAAGAGAGGAGAAGAGAAGAGAAGAGAAGAGTGGGTGAGAGAAGAGAAGAGAAGAGAAGAGAGGGTGAGAGAAGAGAGGAGAAGAGAAGAGAAGAGAAGAGTGAGAAAAGGGGAGAGCAGGGAGTGTCAAATAGATAGAGAGAATAAGACAGAGAGAGATGTAGAGAGAGAACGAGAGAGAGAGAACGAGAGAGAGAGAACAAGAGAGAGAGAGAGAGAGAGAGAGAGAGAGAGAGAGAGATGGATAGAGGGAAAAAAGGAAAGAGGGAATGAAAACAAGAGTGGGAGTGAGGAGGAAATTAATCTATAAAGAAACAAGTTCCCTTGTCCCCCTCTACGTTTCTTTCCTCTTTCTCTCTCGTCCTCTCTTTTCCCTTTCCTCTGTCTCTCCCTCTCTCTTTTCTCTCTCTCTCCCCTCTCTCTCTCTCTCCACCTCTCTTTCTCTCTCTCTCCCCACTCTCCTCCCTCTCTCTCTCTCTCTCTACTCTCTCTCTTCCCTCTCCACCTCTCTTCTCTCTCTCTCTCCTCTCTCCCCTTCTCTCTCCTCTCTCTCCCCGCTCTCCCTCTACTCCCCTCCCCCCCCCCCAGTGCAGTCTCAGTGCTATCTTATTGAGGAGCTTGTGTAAAGAGTGCTCTTCTCTTATTTTGGCCAGGCTGATAGCACACACCACACAAAGACACCCATTGTTCCTCTATCCCTCTAGATGCAGAGAGTAAGGGGGGGGGGAATGGTCAAATGATGAGTGCAAGAAGAAAGGATGAAAAAGTAGGAGAAAAGGAGGATGGGTTGGAGGAGGGGGGGGGAGTAATTGCTTACACTGGTGGCTCATAAGATCACTGATGTGACCATCTGAGAGACAGAGAAGCAGCAGCAGCAACTGTCTTTCTCCCTGCCTATCTTTCTCTGCCTCCCTTTCTTTTTTTTTGCATTTCTCCCCCTCTTTCATTCTGTCTATTTCCCTGTCTATCTTTCTCTGCCTCTCTCATTCTGTCTTTCTTTTGCTGCCTCTCTCATCTTGTCTTTCTCCCTGCCTATCTTTCTCTCCCTTTCTCATTCTGTCTTTTTTTCTCTGCCTCTCTCATCCTGTCTTTCTCCCTGTCTCTTTCTTTCATCTTGTCTTTCTCCCTCTCTATCTTTTATCTCCCTCCCTTTCTATATTTTTTATCATTCTCTCCCTCTTTCCTCTCGTTCTGTCTTTCTCCCTGTCTATCTTTTTATCTTCCTCTCTCTCTATCCCTCTCTCATTCCGCCTTTCTCCCCATCAATCTTTCTACCCCTCTCTCATCTCTCTCTCTTCTTGAGCTCTGAGGAGAGACAGAGAGAAAGAATGAAAGAAAGAAAGAAAGAAAGAAAGAAAGAAAGAAAGAGAATAAATGTGGAGAGGAAGCTTGAAGTCTTAATCCCACCTACATGTACAAAAGCCCATGGAGAGCACAAACCTCCACCAAGGTGGTCAATGCTGAGTGCAAAGTTCAGCGGGGTTCCACATCACCACTAAAATATAACCATCTGTTCCTATTATAATTATCATTTATATATATATATATATATATATATATATATATATATATATATATATATATATAATTATCTGTTCCCTGTCTTAGTAGACATGTTGTCATGTTGTCTGAAAATTTCATCACAATTTTACACTTTGTCTGTCTGTCTGTGAGTACACTGTAAAAAACGATTTGTAATGGTTACTTGAAAAATGTGTGGAAACTCGTTGCGTCAAATGAGTTCAGTAACTATAGCTTATCTTTTTCAAGTTAAAAGCACTCTAAATCTAAAAAGATAACTTTTAGTTTCTCAACTCATTTGAGGCAACGAGTTTCCACACATTTTTCAAGTAACCATTACAAATCGTTTTTTACAGTGTACTCACAGACAGACAGACAGACTGACAAACTAATGCCGCTGACATAAAACATAAGCTTCTTGGCAGGGGTCGTTAATGATTCTCACACACACACACACACACACACACACACACACACACACACACACACACACACTCTCAAATAACTCCCAAACCACCCATACACACCCCCTTTTTGATCTCTGTCCAAACCCTCACATTTTTTTTTATCATTTTTTTTCTGTCCGTCTTTCACTCTTTCTCTGCTATCTCCATATTGCTTCATCTTGATCTGTCTGATTATACTGTTTGTAACCCTTCCTTTTGAAAGATGAGGAGAGAGAGAGGGATACAGAGAGAGAGAGAGAGAGAGAGAGAGAGAGAGAGAGAGAGAGAGCGAGTGCACACAGCGTGTGGTATCTCCGCAGATGAGAGCTTTACTATCAAAGCGAATGCGTTTAAATTCCTTTAAGTCCAGTTCAGTTAGTCTTGAAATGATTTATGCATTAACAACAGTCGTGCTACACCCCCCGTGAGCCTGTCCTGTGGATCTCGTATTAGCAGGAGCCCTGCTAAGCTGCGCTTTTCACAAGTAGCAAAAGGCTACACGCCAGCGGTGGGTGAATCAGCCCGTGGGGGTAAAACGGGAAACAAAGAGCAGGGGGAAAAAGACGAGTCTCTACTCGAGTTCGAGACTCCTTGTTCTGCTTTTTCCTGCCGCTTTGACAAAGATCCTTGACAGAGAGGAGACGAGAACAGAAGGGTCCGCCAGACAGAGGAGTCAGAGGAGTCCCAGGATCATACATACCGGAGTGTTAATAATTGACGAATGCCTGTAATGTTCCGCCTTTGGTTTATTGCATCACTCTGTTCTCTCTCTCTCTCTCTCTCTCTCTGCTGGTTCCACAGACACTAGAACTTGTTGAGTTTTTTCTCAGAGTCGTGCAGAAGCAGAGTACAGTGCAGAGGAACAGTCTCAGTCAAGATTCAAGATTCACAAGATTCAATACTTTATTGCCATGCAACTAGTGCCAGTTGCTAGGGATTTGTTTCAGTGAGCTCAGGAGACATACTGTAAAAACATGTACATAGAACACAAACACAAACATAGAACATTCACTGCCATTTAGTACCCACATAGGGTCACGCATACCATGTATAAAAATACAAGGTTAATAAGATGAGAAAAAAGGAAAAACCATCTCCACTGATTCAGGACCAGTGTCTGTCTATTTACAATAACACTCAACACTAACACCCATAACAACATGCAACACTCACACTCATCTCAGAATAAAACACAACACTAATACTCAACTCAACGACACTGACTAAGGACCAATCCCAGTGTATCTAGATTGAGTACAGGATAACGACTCAACACAGTGTAATAACGATAACAATGGACAGTGCGTAACACGTCATCTCAGTTATCCAGAACATAACGCTAATACACAACTCATCAACACTGACTCAGGACCAGTCTCAGTGTATTTAGTTTAACACCCATTAACACTGACTAAAGACCAGTCCCAGTGCATTTAGTTTAACACCCATTAACACTGACTCAGGACCAGTCTCAGTGTATTTAGTTTAACACCCATTAACACTGACTAAAGACCAGTCCCAGTGTATTTAAATTAACACTCATTAACACTGACTCAAGACCAGTCCCAGCGTATATAGATTAACACTCATCAACACTGACTCAGGACCAGTCCCAGTGTATTTAGTTTAACACTCATCAACACTGACTCAGGACCAGTCTCAGTGTATTTAGTTTAACACTCATTAACACTGACTAAAGACCAGTCCCAGATTAACACTCATTAACACTGACTAAGGACCAGTCCCAGTGTATTTACTTTAACACCCATTAACACTGACTAAAGACCAGTCCCAGCGTATATAGATTAACACTCATCAACACTGACTCAGGACCAGTCTCAGTGTATTTAGATTAGCACCCATTAACACTGACTAAAGACCAGTCCCAGTGTATTTAGTTTAACACTCATTAACACTGACTCAGGACCAGTCCAGTGTATTTAGATTAACACTCATTAACACTGACTCAGGACCAGTCTCATTGTATTTAGATTAACACTCATTAACACTGACTAAAGACCAGTCTCAGTATATTTACTTAACACCATTAACACTGACTCAGGACCAGTCTCAGTGTATTTAGATTAACACTCATTAACATTGACTAAAGACCAGTACCAGTGTATTTATGATAAAATAAAGATAAGACAGTACTTTATTAATTCCGAAGGAAGTTCAGGAGAAATCCAGCAAAATCCATCCCTACTGATTCAACTCTGAGTCTGTCTGACATTCACACTTTGAGTTAAAATGAGAACACAACCTTTCTTTCTCTCTTAAAAGTTTTTAAACTAATAGTTTTCTCTCTCTCTCTCTCTCTCTCTCTCTCTCTCTCTCTCTCTCTCTCTCTCTCTCTCTCTCTCTCTATGTGTGTGTTATGTAGTTGGATGGAACTGTATTATTTAACACTCAAAAACTGATAGAAAGAAGGAGAGGTAAACCACACTCTCTCTTTCTGTCTCTCATCCCTACAAAAGGACCTGTTTCTGTGTTAAACTGCTAAACCATGGGATCATGTTATTTATGACTCTAAACTACAACATAATGTGTGACAACAGTGAAACTAGTCTTTTTTAATCTATTAACAATAATAATCAGATATGTCATTAGGCAAAACAATACCGCTACCAGCTCTAGCAATAATAATAGCAACAATGGCTGCCGTGATAACAAGCTGGGGCTGCCGCTCTCATTTTTCCTTTGGCACACTTGGTTGCTCTCATTTCGGGGATGAGTAAAGGTAGACAGGAGCTCCGTGGCGTGGGGTTTCGGGTGAACGTTTCAATTCAATTAATTTTAATTAGAGGAACTGGCTTGGGTGAAAAAAAATGGCGGCGAGGCCCCCAACAATGAAATGAATTACTCATGAGTGAAAGCTTATCAAATCAACAACCTTTAGATGTGGAGAATATTAAATCACAAAGCTGGAAAATGTACAAGCGCTAAGACGGCTAGCGCGGGGAAATAATTTAATAAATGAACCTTGAGTGCCGTGATCTTTAAAGGCACAGAACGCAATAACAGGTTTTGGTGTTTTTTCAGACCTTTTCAAAAGCAGAGTGCCGTCTTTTCTTAGTGTTTAGTGCAATAAAAGGAGGAGGACTTTTTTTTATTAAATGACATTTAAAAAAGATGAACATACTCTCTTCCACTGACTCAAAGATCACCTTTTTTTTAATGAGGGCATAAACACATTATTTATATAAAAATATCTCTCAGGGTAAATAGTTTACCCAGAATTCCATGGTTTAATCAAGAAGCATAAATAAGCTATACTGTGTGTATACACATACTCTAGATCACTATTTTATTAATGAGAAGAGTGTTTATTTCATGAACACTGACCTGTTTGACAGCCTCAAGACGTAAATAAATAAATAAATAAATAAATAAATAAATAGATAGATAGATAGATAGATAGATAGATAGATAGATAGATAGATAAGAAAATAAATTAAATTGAAAAGAAAAGACAAGACCAGAAAAAAACTGAAATGAAAAGAAAAGACCAAGGAAAAAAAAGAAAATGAAATAGTACTCTCTTTTTTCCTTTTCATCTTGAAAATCTCTTTGCCTACCTGGTCCGTATGAATATCTAAACTGCAGGAATATATTTTTGATGGGCTTCTCAATAACTGTGTATCTCTGACACACACACACACACACACACACACACACAGAGAGAGAGAGAGAGAGAGAGAGAGAGAGAGAGAGAGAGAGAGAGAGAGAGAGAGAAACACCTCTCCAGGATCTCTGCAGGATTATTAACCCTGAGAGAGTGGTCTGAGAGTGTGTGTGTGTGTGTGTGTGTGTGTGTGTGTGTGTGTGTGTGTAGATAGTCTACTGTATGACAGTATTACTAGAACAGCATGCATTTCATAATTTTAGAGAACGCACCCTATAAAACGTTGTATTAGAAAATAATACTTCCCTTTAATTTTCAGTGCACACACACACACACACACACACAGTGCCAGAGTGTTCAGTGTTGAGGTGTTGGAGTGTCACATTGTTGGGGTGTCAGAATGTCACAGTGTTGGGGTGTCAGAATGTCACAGTGTTGGGAAGTTAGACTGTCACAGTTTGTTGTGTCCGTTCCCCCCGTTTCCCTGTCTCAAGCAAGCCACGATCCTAGCGCGGTGATAATTCAATTCCGATCGCCAGCTGCCTGAAATTCCCGGCCTGACCTGTGGGCGCGCATAAAAGCGGCCTGGACCTGCGCATCAGAAGTGCACTCTCTGATCACCACGCAAACTGCTATCTGCATATGAAATTGAAAGACTAAACCTTGCATACCTTCTTACCATCAACTTTTTTCTACTTCATTTTTGTATATTCAAAAAATCTTTTGAAGAGTATTTTTGTTGTCCGCATGTGAAATTCCACTACACAGTGTTAGGGTGTCACACTGTCACAGTGTTTTGTGTTGGAGTGTCGGAGTGTTCACTATTGGGATGTTCATGTATGACAGTCACAGTCACACACACACACACACCCCTTCCCTGACAATGGGTACAAGATAGACACCAAGAGCTCATTGACTGGCCTGGCTCTGGTTTGGGTTGATTATGACATGTAGATCCTCCTTTCATAATTAGGACATCAGATGGTACTGTTACTGTTTCTCTCTTTCTCTGTCTTTCTCTGGGTGCAGACATACATTACGTCACTCTCCAGACTTCTCTATTTATCTCTTCTTTCTTTCCTCTCCTCTCTCCCTCCTTTGCTTCATTCTCTTTCCTTCTTGTTTTCTGGAGGGGGTTAATTGGCTCGTTAGTGTTGCTTTGCCTCGGTGGCCTGATTGAGGCTCGTTAGTCATCCGCGGAGACAGAGAATGGCATGGCAGCGGCCGCAAACCGGACGAGTCCCGCTGACAGAGCGATGACATCATTTAGACCTTAGGCAAATTAGAGTCCCTCAGGAACAGATGACAGCAGAGCAGGTCAATACTGATTAGAGAAAGAGAGAGAGAGAGAGAGAGAGAGAGAGAGAGAGAGAGAGAGAGAGAGAGAAGGGGGGACAGAGAAAGAGAGGGGGAGCAGCACACTGTACCAAAATGTTCTGACATACTGTACTGACTAAGAAAAGAACACTGCCATAATTCTTGTAGAATTCCACACTGTTCTAGAACTAAAAAAGTTTTGAAATTCGCTTTCTATTCAGTACCATGATGTTAAAAGAAAGAAAGAAAGAAAGAAAGAAAGAAAGAAAGAAAAATAAATAAAAATCCTTTCCTGCTCAGATTTTGAGATGGCAGCAATTTGCCTTGAACAGCATTAATGACATGTAGTATATAGGTGTTGCACAGCTTACTGGCTGATCTTTTTCTAGTTGAACATAGATCGTACGGACATATTAGAGTGTTGAAAATGAAACGTGAACCATGAAGATGAAAGGAAAATGAAGATATTCCCAATCGCTTACAGAG
>JAODXP020004908.1:5000-12500 GCA_027497455.2 Sardinella longiceps | reverse complement strand
GGATGGCCAAAGCCAGGTTAGGTTAGTAAGGAAAGTGGTGGAAAGTTGTTCCACACAGCTGCTTATATGTTGTTATAGTTACCATTCTAAAGAGCATCAATATGGAACAGTGACTAACTTCTTGAACACTGCGTGCGTTCAAATTCACCTAACATACGCGAACGTTCACTGCAAACATGTTCGCATTTAACAGTGGAATTTGAACGATTTCGTGTAATGTTCTAAAATGTTCGTTCTAAACTGTAAACAAAAATGGCAAACTGAGTAGAAATTACTCGTAGGAGGCAATTAATGTGAGACAAAGTTACTTTGAGGCACGCTGATGCTACAATGCTCTACTGGATGTATTTCCAATCGGGGCGCACAAATTTTCTATCTTGCATACAGGACTGTTAACGGCACACTACCTCCTCAGACCGTTCGCCTTCGTTCGCTAACGTTAGCCAAAAACTTGCCGTTAGCCAAAAACTGTTTGCCTATGTTCGCGAACGTTCGCTGTGTCAGGCGAATTTGAACGCACCTCTGAGGTGTCCCATACAGACAGACATACTTTCATCCAATCAGAAAGCAGTACTTCATCTCCCCGGGTGATAAAAACTGATTTGCTCCTGTCTGGTCTGGATGCACTTATTCCTCAATAAACACCAGCATTGGACAAGGAGATGTTTTCTTTCTCTTGTCTCTCTGAGCACACCAGTAATGCATAGGGCAATACAAGGAGATGTTTTCCTGAGGGAATGGTAGGAAATGCCAGGGAGATTGAGATATCTCCTGAGACATGTGGCAATGGGATTACGCTGAAGCCCCCATTGATTGCCTAGATTAGGCCATGGACTCTGAAATAGATTACTGTCTGTCTGTGGCTGTGTCTCATTCATATGCAGAACTGTGCCAAACACTTCACAGGGACAGTGTGTGTGTGTGTGTGTGTGTGTGTGTGTGTGTGTGTGTGTGTGTGTGTGTGTGTCGTGGCCACACTGTACATACGGTCTATGGTAGCAGAGGCACAGATGAATGTGATTACACCACTATCATAATGACATTAGATTTCTACATTCAGTTGGCTCATTGAAGCTGAAAGAAGACAAAATTACCATTAGCCATCTGTGTTCAATTAACTAGAAGCTAACTTATGTGTGATAATGCAAAGAGTTCAGATTCAAAAGCCTCTAAAACCATGCTCTGAAATATTCAAAAATGGTTTAATTAACTTCAAGGATCAGGGCCGTTTCAAGGTACTTAGGGGGCCCCAAGCAAACAGTGCATCAGGGCCCTTCACCTCCCATAACACCTACATAAACCACATTGTTATCTTCAAGCAACTTTCATTAATATAATAATGTTGAACTTACAGTTGTCTAACTCTGTCATATTTTATTGAGAAACACCACCAATTAAACTACTAAAATGATTAAACAATAATTATTGGGGGCCCCTTTCAGCCAGAGGCACCAGACAAGTGCCTGGTTTGCATGTCCTGTTGCGACAGCACCGTCTCGGATGAATCTAAGGGCCTGGAATTGACAGGGACCCCAGAAATGTGTTTTAAATTAAAATCAATATTTGAGGGGCCCAAGTTTATTTATTTATTTTTTTTGTCATAGGCCCCAAAATTTGTAGCAGAGTGCCTGTATGCATGATGGTTGCTCCCAATGTGATCTATGCTCAGGGGTGTAACACCAAATTCTGGGCCATGTGCGCACATGCAGTAGTTCACCACAATAGAATGGAATTATCCCAGACTCCTCTGGACCCCCTCTGGTCATGAAATTCTTTCATTAGAAAACTTAAAAAAAAAACCCTTTATTTTAGACTTTACAAGCTGCAGGAACTGCGATATGATGCCTGGAATGTCCCCTGTCAAAGACAAGAAACTAGCAAAAAGAATGCACTGAAAACATAAGGTTTCCTGTATTCTCCGGTAGGCTATCTTTCTTCTTACTGTCAAAAGATGCAAGCAGATTAAAACCGAATCCCATAATTTATCCAGTCACCGCCCCTAATGGGTAATTGAGGAGATGGGGAAACCTGTCACGGACCACGACATAAATTATGCATGTTTGCTTTTTTTACTGGGTGTGAATCGCGAATGGAGCCATTCAGACTTGAGAGCAGCCACACACACATCGAGGCTAAATGATTAGCCCGAAATGCAGATCTCCTCCCCCGTCGACGCATTGCACTTGAGAGCACCACCGCAAATGGTTATTCAAAGCGCCCATCACACAGCATCTAGCATAGGGGCGGGACGCACGCACGCACGCACGCACCGCAGCGCGACGCGGCATGATTTGGCTGTGAGAGCGGCAGCCGCAGCAGCAGAAGATTGAGCAGCGAGAGAGAGGGAGAGAGAGGACTCCGCCCCCGCCTCAGTCCAAGTAGCATAAGTGGGGCGTGTCCTGTCGCTGTGGGCGGGATCGAATGCGGTGTGGCTGTGGCGCTGATGATGCTGGCGCGCGCGTCTGTTCCAGGGGTGCAGGTAGAACCAGAACGGCTGTGCTACTAGCAGCGTTCGCATCATCAGCGACGGCTGAAATCCGGTGGAAAGAAAGCTGCATAGGCTTGGTACTACTGGCTACTCCGGGAACTGGATAAAAATAAAATCATTGAATACAAATAAACTCAAAAGCGCACCATCACATCCAGGGATTTCTTTCTACGGCGTCTTGACCTCAATTCCAGACAGAAAGACAGGATTTCGGGAAACAAGAGACAGGTAAGTCAGATATTGGGTTGTGTGAGACTCTGGACGCTTGTCACTGTTTTCTGCTTTTTGTTTTCAACCCGTTCGCTGCGATTCGGAATTCCGAGCGAATGGCTGTGTAAGAAAAAGAAAGAAAGAAAGAAAAAAAAAACATTGCAGCATGCTGTGTCATTTTGTGGACGTTTTGGTGTGTGTGGCTGGGGTGATATAAGTCCAGAGGGCGGTCGGGTGTCTGTGGCACAAGTCAGAGTAGGATTTCTTTCAAGCAAACAAATAAACTTGAGAGAGCGAAGATGTCCGAAAGGCTGAAATCAGTAATGTTCTTTGTGGGAGACATCGTGGACATCTCGCTGGAGAGGCGCTGCAGTCGGAGGATGTATGCCTGAGGAGCGGGCAAACAGACGGTCAGGAGAGCGCATTTGTCAGCGTGGGAATTGCACAGTGTGTCTGCGTGTGTGTGTGTGTGTGTGTGTGTGTGTGTGTGTGTGTGTGTGTGTGTGTGTGTGTGTGTAAGTGAGAGAGGAGGAAGAGAGAATGAGAAGAAAATGTCGAGATGCATTGTGCATAAACTAGGGTGGAGTTATTTTAAAAACGTTAATTTTCCATTTTCTTTTCTCCTGCCCTGCCATTGTCACGTTCAAAATTTGTTTTTGGCGTGTGGTTTCCCAGATCCCACGGGCATTGCCTCTCAGGCACCGCCATGCAAAATCTCACGCTTGTAGATAAAAGTGGAGAATCGTCAACAATGTGGAAATTGATCTTGTCGGTCGATATTCGCAATTCCAGATTGGGATTGATTTACGTCTGCTTGCAAGTGTCAAGATAAGTGCCTTCGCCTTTTGGGTTTCTCCAGCCCAGTCTGAGGCTGGCAGACAGACAGACGGCAAGTTTGAAAATCTTTCTCTAGGAAAAAAAATAAAAAACTGCACTGCAAGCCTGTCAGTCAAATAACCCCCAGTAAGAGGATATGCTCTTTGATTTATGTTTCACTCTCCGCAGTAAATAAACTCACATTTGCCATGAGTAAATAGTCGCCCGAGCCGAGCGCATTAGCGTTGCAATGAGGCAGGGGAGATTACCCGGGCTATATCAGCCTGGCGATGTCGGCTGCATGGGCTCAGCGCGGTTATATGAACAGGATTTTTGTGTGTCGTAGGGCTACATGCCTTCCTTTACTCTTCCCTCAAGGCCTGCGTGGGCTGGCGGTGTTTTAGTATTAACAGACTGCCCACACGGGTGAAGGGATTCCTGCTCTTTACTACAGTCAATAAACTAGTCTTGGAGAAGATTCAGACTGCCTTCAGTTTATACCAAAGGCATTTATTGAAAATATAGCCAACGATTAAACACGAGGAAATCCTAACACTGTGATTTTTTTTTCTGTACTCTTCTACAATATCAGTGTAATATTATGTTTATTTTTTTTTTTTTATGAAGAGTTGTTGGCTTGAAAAGGCCGTTTCTCTGCCGCTCCACAGCAGCCCACTGGGGGTGCGTAATGGGTTCCCTTCCTTCGCAAAGCCGCAAAATTAACCAGCAAACACACTCGTGGTCGGCGACGGATGGAAATATTTCATTAGCTGTCTGCTACCATTACAATAGCCTAGCCAGTTATTTCCCCCTTCACACAATCGCGTTAAATTTTCATTTCCCCAATTCGAGCGGAAGTTTAACTGCTCATATGCAGCAGAATCCTCTGAGATCCGCCACCGTCTTCGCTGAAACAAAGCTGGTACGGATCCATCCGACTGTGTGAGTGATGCTCAAATTGTCTCGAAGCGGGCTGTGTTAAAAAAAAAAGGAATCCAAAGTATTCAGCTTCAGCTAAACGCCAACGAGAGAGCGCTGATGTAGGTCTAATAATAATGCTGTATCAGGAGACTTCTCTCCTTTTAAAAATATGTTCTTTTGAGCGTCGGGAAGCCTCCCATGAGGTTCTTAAGTTTCATCGCATTTTAACGTGCAAAGCCCTGGCGTCGTGAGCAGAGAAAGAGAGAGAGAGAGAGAGAGAGAGAGAGAGAGAGAGAGAGAGAGAGAGGTGCGAGACGTTCTTGGCAGACACAAGGCAAGGCAAGGCTTGCACAGTAATTCCACCCAAACATCTATCCCCCTGTCTCGATGTGAGCATGGCTCAGGCATGGCACCTAGTCGTATAAACGGGGGCATTAAGAGAGTCAGTCTGCTGGTTGTAGTGTAATAATTTATGCGTCGAGCTCCGAGGCAGTCTGGTTATAGAAATATCAGCACCACGGACAGCGTCATCAGCCCTCCTCGGTGAACGGGAGAGAACAGCGGCTGGAGATGCGGGTGGGTTTCCCCGTGGAACATGTTGCCAACGGGAGCGGGAGGACCCGACCCTGCAATAGAGATATTCAAATGAGAGGTTGCTCTTGTGTTGCAAGTGTTAAACCGACTACTCCCCTCTAGAGTCATTCCCAGTCTGTCGCTTAAGAGAGCGTGTCTTGTTTTTAGCGTTGACTGTTTATTTGTGTTAATTTGTGTTGTGTTGGCTGCCCTGTTCCATGTAAGGAACACATTTTATCGACTCATCCCATGACGTCACCAGCCACTAATTGCATCGTGTGTGTGTGTGTGTGTGTGTGTGTGTGTGTGTGTGTGTGTAATTGCTACTTGTCTTTTTCACTCTCATTGTGTATGGTTGTGTAACTCATCCGTTTCAAACTGGCAATATAGTATTTTAGCCCAACGCTTTTTCTTGAAAGACAAGTCAACGGTTGCAGTATTTGAATGGCATACAAAGATAATGGAGACTTGTGTGCAGGCAGTCCCTCTGCTCTGTCCGTCTGACGGTGGAATGCTTTTAGTCCTCTCACCTGTTTGTTGCCGTAGAGGCCCCATTCCACTTCCTCTCTCTCTCTCTCTCTCTCTCTCTCTCTCTCTCTCTCTCTCTCTCTCTCTCTCTCTCTCTGTGTCTGATTGCATTGTGGAGATGACTACACTGATGCCTCAGCTTGGCATTACTGGGCCCAAATGGCTGATAATAATTGCAAATTCTCCTGATCTGAATAATTGTGGTTGACCTCAGTTCTTTTCACCACTCTCTGCGGATGCGGAGGCATTAAGTGCTTTAGAAAAATGTCCTTTTATGGTCACAGAGTAAACAAACACGACTAGAGAGAGTAGAAAGGAGAGACAAAAAAAAAAAAGAAAAAAAAAACTTGTTTAATTATTTTATTAGTCATTTTATTTTATTTATTTATTTGTTTGTTTATTAGTGAAGGGAAACATAGTTCGGTCCCTGGCCTTGGGTCAATATCATAAGTGAATATCGGAGGTGTTTCTGAAGCATCAAACTGTATCCAACCTCCATGTATTTGCTTGTGCTTTTGGTGTGAACCATGTTGTTCTATACACTTGTATCTCAGTCTCATTCAGAGGTTACATCTCGACAAAATATTACAATATTCAACATTATGAGCTTTTTTCCACACACCTCTTGCAATTATGAGAATTAGAGGTTACAGACAGTCTATAACGTTTTGGTCAACAGGCCGTCATCAGGGAATGTGCATTAAATAGCTAGCTTGTTTAGCCGGTGGCAGTCCGCACCTCACACAGGTCTCGAACCCGCCACCCCACCAGCTACAACAATCCATGGGCGTCGAACGCTCTAACCACTGAGCTAAAAGCCCAGGCTTCTAACTCAGCAGTTAGAAGCACCCAAGGAATTGAGTTGTGAGGATTTACTCATACTGCGGCCAGCTAGCCGAGCTAGTTGCCATCCGTTACACTTGTGTAATGGATGGTGTGCGGGAGTCAGTTCACGAGCTATACATTTGTTAACAATTTCAAAGTTGTGTTTCTCAGTGTCTTCAATTGATCTAAGCCATTCTGAACTCTTGCAGAAAATTGATCTTGATTGAGTTTTGCCCAGTGTGTAGCAGGACAAGCTTGTGGATGATGTGTGTGTATGTGTGTGTGTGTGTGTGTGTGTGTGTGTGTGTGTGTGTGTGTGTGTGTGTGTGTGTGTGTGTAGTGAGTGTGTGTGATATAGCCTACTTCTTGCCTTGTCATCTGTACAAGCTGCAATAAGTATTTGATCTGGAAGTGTTTAATGTATCTAAGTCACAGTACTGTCAGGTCAGAAGAAAAAGAGTAGACACCCTTTTTCATAAGCAGTCGGGCCTGTGTTTGTGTGTGTGTGTGTGTACATGTGTGTGTGTGTGTGTGTGTGTGTGTGTGTGTGTGTGTGTGTGTGTGTGTGTGCAGGTCAGAAGAAAAGGGGCAGACACACTCTTTCGCCTGGCCTGCCAAGCTTTGATCTGCATTCAATATGGAATGTGACCTGGACACACACACACACACACACACACACACACACACACACACACACATCCTCTAGGGTTCTTATGCCGATACTGCAGGGCAGAAATGGAACATGGACCTTTGGACCTTTAGCTTGATGTCTGAGACGGGTGTGCAGTGGCATCAGTGCATAGACTCTAGTGTTACTTAGTAGAACACAGAATAGACACTTGCAGCCTACTAAGGTAGCATTCAGTACAGAAATGCAGCCTACTAAGGTAGCATTCAGTACATAAATGCAGCCTACTAAGGTAGCATTCAGTCAAGAAATGCAGCCCACTAAGGTAGCATTCAGTAGCATTGAGGCATCAAGGCACGTCTGAATCAAATATTTGCATGTAATTCTGCTTTTTAAGATGGCTTTTCTCTTGCCCAGACGGCATAGATATATTCTTAATGCTGCCTTCTTCTTCAGTATCAGACATTCTCTTGAAATGCAAAATGGGTTGAGGGGAGTGTGTGTGTGTGTG
>JAODXP020004907.1:37500-40000 GCA_027497455.2 Sardinella longiceps | reverse complement strand
GAGAGATTGTGGGAGAGAGAGAGAAAGACAGAGAAGGAGGGAGAGAGAGAGAGAGTGAGAGAGAGGGATGGAGGGAGGGAGAGATTGTGGGAGAGAGAGAGAGAGAGACAGAGAAGGAGGGAGAGAGAGAGAAAGAGAGAGAGAGGGGGTGGTTGGGGACACCATTGAATTCCCCCATAAGGAAGGTAATCCAGTTTCCTTAATGAAGAGTCCAGACGTGACCGTCTGCACACAGACCAGTGGGAACACCAGCCCTCTGTGGACGTCACACACACTCTCCCACACACACACACACCCTTTCACACTCTCCCACACACACACACACACACCCCCCAACCACACACACACATATCGTACACAGTCATACCTTCATTCGCTCTCCCACACACACACTCATACACTCTCATTCGCCCCCCCACACACACACACACACACACACACACATACACTCTCACCCTCACTCACTCTTTCATATACACACACAGTCATACCTTCACTCGCTCTCCACCACACACACAGTCATACCTTCACTCGCTCTCACACACACACTCAGTCACACTTTCATTTTCCCTCCCACACCCTTACTTGCTCTCCCTCCCACACACACACACACACACACACACACTCATACACGTACACAGTCAAATTCTCTCTTTTCTCACACACACCCACTCATAGTCACATTCTTTTTCACACACACACACAAAAACACACACACACACACACACGCAGGTGTGTTGAAAGTGTGTTGAAAAAAACTCTGCATGGGTCGAACTTTTTCATAATTTTTTTTCATTATGATTTCATTCAATGATTTCAGTAGGAAATCATTATTTTTGGTCTGAAATTGACCAACCAAATAAATAAATGAGCAGCATGTGTCTGCTCAAATTGAGCTTGTTTCATTCATGTGCACTGATGACCACTGTTTTCAAAGCTATTTACAGCCTTTCCAATGAAGTATATTAGAAAACTGTGTCCAGTCCATGGAGGCACGTTAAATCCATCCAGCTCATCTACAGATCAGGCCTTCAGAAAATATGTGCTTTATACTGTAACCTGTGTCCTGGTTCATACCTGATTCAAATCTCTCACTGGCATTTTGGCCTGAAGGGAAACAGGTTCAACAGCAAACTTTATCTCCCTTCAGAACGCGGTTCTCTTCTCTGATTGGCTGATGGGTGGCCATTATTCTCTTATAACTGGCTACTTAGGAAGTAGTTCCAAATAACTAATCTAATAACTAAT
Source organism: Sardinella longiceps (assembly GCA_027497455.2). NCBI lineage: Eukaryota > Metazoa > Chordata > Actinopteri > Clupeiformes > Clupeidae > Sardinella > Sardinella longiceps. The sequence continues at coordinate 38,752 of JAODXP020004907.1, read as the reverse complement.
CACCGTTCCATATGAATGTCTTTTAGAATGGTAACTATAACAACAATAAGCATCCTTGTAGATCTACTTTTTAACTGAAAATAGTACCCAAACCGGTACTAGTTGCATGTTTCTATTACGTTTTATACGCTTCTTAAATATACGAGAGATAAATACAAACGGGAGATAAGTGGGATAACAGCCTTCGAGGTGACCGGTTCTACATAAATAATGTCTCGGCGGAGGTTAATTCCGTCTCTGTGTTGCACGCGTCGCCGGAGTTATAAACTCCACCTCGCCATTATTTCTGTAGAACCGGTCGCCTTGTCGGATCTGTGTTAACAAGTCCTTTTTAAACGCTGGTCAGTCTTGTGTGTTGTACAAGTCCTTGGAAGGCCGCAGTCAGGTGTGTTGTTGTGTGTCTTGCACGTGTCTTGTGCATTGTAAGGCTGCAGTTGTGTGCGTCGTAAAAGACCTTGTATAATGCCACAGTCTTGTACGCTCTAAGGCTGCAGTCTTGTGTGTTGTACGAGTCCTTGGAAGGCCGCAGTCTTGTGTGTTGTAGGAGTCCTTGGAAGGCCGCAGTCTTGTGTGTTGTAAGAGTCCTTGGAAGGCAGCAGTCTTGTGTGTTTTAAGGCCAGTCCTGTGTGTTGTAAGAGTCCTTGGAAGGCAGCAGTCTTGTGTGTTGTAAGAGTCCTTGGAAGGCCGCAGTCTAGTGTGTTGTAGGAGTCCTTGGAAGGCCGCAGTCTTGTGTGTTGTAAGAGTCCTTGGAAGGCTGCAGTCTTGTGTGTTGTAGGAGTCCTTGGAAGGCCGCAGTCTTGTGTGTTGTAAGAGTCCTTGGAAGGCAGCAGTCTTGTGTGTTGTAAGAGTCCTTGGAAGGCCGCAGTCTTGTGTGTTGTAAGAGTCCTTGGAAGGCTGCAGTCTTGTGTGTTGCAAGAGTCCTTGGAAGGCCGCAGTCTTGTGTGTTGTAGGAAGGCCGCAGTCTTGTGTGTTGTAAGAGTCCTTGGAAGGCTGCAGTCTAGTGTGTTGTAGTCTTGGCCCAGAGGGCTGTCTTAATTACTCTCCAGCGGTGGTGTGTGTGTGTGTGTTTGTGAGTGTATGTATGTTTGTATGCATGTGTGTGTATGTATGTTTGTGTGTGTGATGTATGTTTGTGTGTATGTGTGTGTGTGTGTGTGTGTGTGTGTGTGTGTGTGTGTGTGTATGTGTGTGTGTATGTATGCGTATGTGTATGTGTATGTGTGTGTGTGTGTGTGTGTGTGTGTGTGTGTGT
>JAODXP020004907.1:27500-35000 GCA_027497455.2 Sardinella longiceps | reverse complement strand
TGGGGGTGTATGGGAGTTGTGTCAGCGCTAATGCGATTCAGGCTAATTTGTTGTTTCTCTCTGGAACTGACAGTCATTTAACATTTGGAAGCTTCCAGAGGCGGCAGGCAGGCAGGCAGGCAGCAGGGTTGTTTTTCTCAATGGAGAACTGTGCTGTTAACCTTACCCTTTCTGGCACACACACTCCCCTGCGGCCGCGGGAAACACACACACACACACACACACACACACACACACACACACACACACACACAGAAAAACCACATGGAGTGGCAGACTGGGGGAGTGTGTGTGTGTGTGTGTGTAAGGATCACACAGCATTAGAAACTAGAGACTGATGTGCCTCTGTAATACAATCTCTCTGCTGAGCACCGTAGCTGTGGCAAAATAGCCGTGTGTGTGTGTGTGTGTGTGTGTGTGTGTGTGTGTGTGTGGGTGTGCCTGTGTACTGCAAAATAGCCATCTGTTAATGTGAGCCAGAGTAGAGACAGGCATCAAGCCTGCTGTTTCGATAAAAAGGAAAACAAAGCCAAAAAAAAAAAAAAAAAAAAAAAAGCGACCAAAACACAAACCCCATTTGCAGCCTCGACAGAGAGACAGAGACCGGAATGTTCTTTTTCATTTGCGGAATTCAAAATGGCCGCCGCGGAGCCCCCGCCGGGCTTGCCGTGGGTGTCGGCTGCTGAGTTTGGTGCTGATAGGCTTTGTCCAACGTGAAATATGCTGTGTTTAGGATCCACACACACACATGCACACACACATACAAACACAGACACACGCACACACACACACACACACACACACACACACACATAAACACACACACACAAACGCACACACACACATAAACACACACACACACACACACACACACACACACACACACACACACACACATAAACGCACACACACACATACAACACACACACACGCACACACACACACACACACACACACACACACACACACACACACACAGACAGACAGCTATGTGCCGCTGTGGCCTTGCCTCTGGTTAGACGCTCTCTCTGTTGTTTGATGTGGTGAAAACTCAGAATTAGCCATAAAAGACAACAGCGGATCGCAGCTCCTGCTGTCCAAAAACACAAGCCTGTTCTCATGGAGCCCACGTGGTAGTGAAGTGTGTGTGTGTGTGTGTGTGTGTGTGTGTGTGTGTGTGTGTGTGTGAGTGGTGAAGTAGCTGTTAGATGGGCTAAAGCCTCAGCAGGAAGAAAATTTAATGAACTTGCCAGCTCTGGCTCCCCGTCTCTAAGCTCTCGTGTGTACACACACACACACACACACACACACACACACACACACACACACACACACACGCAACTGCAACAGCAACATTTGTGTCACTTTTGCACTAAATGGAAATACACAAATGAAGGGGAAGTGGTTGTGAAGTAAAAGCAAGTAAGACTTGCTGGTCCCGTGTGTCGTACAAACGTACAAACACACACACACACCACACACACACACACACACACACACACACACACACACACACACTTGCTGGTCCCGTGTGTAAGAGTGGTAGTCATTAGTGCGTCAGGCCTGGTGTGTTTTGGTCTTTGTGCGTTTGGGGATCCTCGACTTACGTCGTGTGTGTGTGTGTGTGTGTGTGTGTGTGTGTGTGTAAGTTGGGCCTCATGCTAATGGTGGTAAAGCTGAAGGAAAAGCTAGTTGAGGAGGACAGTGCAAAAATAACTGTTGCATTAATGATGACAGGGTCAGCAGGGATTAATATGGGATGTCTCATTACAATCTAGCTGTCTGCACCTCCGCTCTCTCAAACCTCTCTGATCCTACACACACACACACACACACACACACACACACACACACACACACACACACACACACACACACACACACACACACACACACACACACACACACACACACATTCCTGAGACTGTATTAATATCTCCACTGACGTGTTCATAACTTATCCAGGCTTTATTAGTAACTTTCACAGAAATTATAAATTATTCAATTTGTAATTTCGTCGAGATATCTTCAAGCAGCAGTTCTAATCTAATTACAATTAAAATGATGAATCAGTTGCTATCTGTAATTCAGAGAAATAACACTTATTGCTAATAACTTTTATTTTTAGACAAGACACTTTTTTATCCTTTAATGATTTACATGCAGCTAATAGTATTTGTAGAGACGGTAAGTGTTTGACTAAGGTGCATAAAGTTAGTAGCCTAGAAGCTTCCATTTAGAGTCTATTATCCATGGCTACTATCAGACTGGACTGGCTGGCTTGCTGGCTGGTTTCTGTGATGATAAAAAGGGCAACACACACACACACACACACACACACACACACACACACACACACACACACACACACACAACCTTTTAAACTTTATGATCTGCTGGGGTAAAATGTGTTTTACTTTATAGCGTAGTAGAGCCCAGTGCAGTATTCTACAGCAGGGTCTCCTTACTCCTAAATATACCTGGCAACAGGAAATGGTAGCATTAGCATTTTATGTCATAGCACAGCACATAATATAGGCCTACCTTTTCAAAGCACAGTGTATCAAGCCTATCACTGCCACAGTAATTCCTACTGTAATAAAGTACAAAGTATCAAGCATAGCACTGATAATTCCTACAATAAAGCAGCGTAAGCCTAGCATTGCTAATTCCTCTGTGTATAAACACGTAGCGTATCAAGCCTAGCACTGCTAATTCTTATTGCAATAAAGTACAGCGTATCAAGTGTTGAACAGCGTAATCAAGTCTAGCACTGCTAATCTCTACTTTACTAAAAAGCACAGAGCATGAAGACTAGCACTGCTTATCCCTCCTCTATATATAAAGCACAGCATATCGAGCCTAGCATTGCTAATTCCTCTGTGTTTAAAGCACAGCATATCGATCTTAGCATTGCTAATTCCTCTGTGTATAAAGCACAGCATATCGAGCTTAGCATTGCTAATTCCTCTGTGTATAAAGCACAGCATATCGAGCCTAGCATTGCTAATTCCTCTGTGTATAAAGCACAGCATATCAAGCTTAGCATTGCTAATTCCTCTGTGTATAAAGCACAGAGCATGAAGCCTAGCACTGGTAATTCCTACTTTAAAAAAGCATAGCATATCAAGCCTAGCATTGCTAATTCCTACTTTAAAAAAGTACAGCGCATCAAGCCTAGCATTGCTAATTCTTCCGTGTATAAAGCACAGAGCATGAAGCCTAGCATTGCTAAATCCTCTGTGCATTAAGCACAGTTTAATCATGCCTAGCATTGCTAATTCTTTAGCGAGCAGTGTGTGTCAAGCATATAGCATTACTAATTCTTTAGCGAGCAGTGTGTGTTGGATTCACAAGAGTCAGCTTTAGTTCCTCAGTCAGAGCAGCAGCTCCGCTCCTCAGCGTTATTACAGCGAACAGGAAGGAGAGTCGTCTGTGGAGCAGCACGACACGGGAGCAGGACTGGCACACACACACACACACACACACACACACACACACACACACACACATACACACAGTCATCATCATCTGCTGGTAATTAGCGGGGATTGATTCCTACACCTAGATGATCCAGGAGGGATAATATGATAATTGTCTAACACATGTAATCAAAGAAGACTCTCTCCCCACACGGCTGTGAGTGATCCCAGTGTGTGTGTGTGTGTGGTGTGTGTGTGTGTGTGTGTGTGTGGAGGTGCAGGAGCACAAGTAGCTGCTCGGTAGAGAGAGCACGGGTGACCCCGTAACAACACACAACTCGCTTGTCTGCTCTTAAATAACACTGTGTGTGTGTGTGTGTGTGTGTGTGTGTGAGAGAGAGAGAGAGAGAGAGAGAGAGAGAGCACTGGTGACTCCGTAATAACACACACATCTCGCTTGTCTGCTCTTTAATAACTCCACAAAAAAGGATAAAAGATGGAAAAAATGGTGTGTGATGAAGAAAAAATGGTGTGTGTGTGTTTGTTTATGAGTGTGTGTGTGTGTGTGTGTTTGTGTGTGTGTGTGTGTGAGTTATGGCCACAGAGCAGGGAGATGACATCCTTCAATTTGGAATTTTATGGGCGCATGTAAATAAGGCAGAGTGTGTGTATTGTGTGTGTATTTGTGTGTGTGTGTGTGTGTGTGTATTTGTGTGTGTGTGTGTGAGGGTAAGATGTAAATGATTTGTTTAGCATAAAGTGGGGGGCTTGTCCGGGTGCAGCGGCGGCATGCCAACGTTCAGATGCAGCGTGTGGCCTTTGGTGTGTGTGTGTGTGTGTGTGTGTGTGTGTTTAGCCTTTGAGAAAGGTATTGCTGGAACAATGGTTAATTCCCGCAGACAGACGAGAGGTTATCTCAGGCATGGTAATTGGTTTGCGGCTGTGAAAGTTGGATTATTCGTAAGGCCTCATTCAGCCTCTCACATTTTATCAGTGGCCCAGCAGCAGAGGCTCAGACAGCAGAGACAGAGGCAATGAATGCTGCTGCTGCCGGTGCTGGTGGTGCTGTTGCCGTAGCAGCCGGACGGCCGGTAGCGGTAGCGGTAGCGTTAGCGTTAGCGGGAGTATTTACATAAAAAGCAGAGGAGACGGCGTGGTCAGAAACACACTCTCACTTTCACATCACCATATCACAACAAGGCATTGTGGGAGTTATTTTCTCCCCTCTAAACAGAGGAAACAGACGGCAGGCCTCAGGCTCAGGCTCAGGCTCAGTCTCAGGCTCAGCCTCAGTCTCAGTCTCAGGCTAAACAGCGGATGGGTTGGGTTTGGTGCAGGAGGTGGCAGAGATGGAGCTTTTAATGTGGGGTTCTGATGCAGGGTTCTGAGGGAGTGTTCCGATGAAGGGTTCTGATGGAGGGAGGTGCTGATTCTGGGTTCTGATGGGGGAGTTCTGATGGAGGTTACTGATGGAGGGTTCTGGTGGGGGGGTTCAGATGCTGGGTTCTGATGGAGGTTACTGATGGGGTGGTTCTGATGGAGGTTACTGATGGAAGTTTCTGGTGGAGGTTCTGATGGAGGGCACCAATGCATGGTTTTGATAGAGGTTACTGATGGGGACGGTTCTGACTGAGGTTACCAATGGTTCCGATGCAGGGTTCTGATGGAAGGTTCAGACAGAGAGGGCAGGATCTTTGGTCCAGATGCGGGGTTCTGATGGAGGGTTCCAATGGAGGGTTCTGATGGATGCTTCATTTGCAGGGTTCTGAAAGAGGGATTCTGATGGGGGGTTCTGATAGAGGGTTCCGGTGATGTAGGATTCCAATGGAGAATTCATTTGCAGGGTTCTGAAGGAGGATTCATTCGAAGGGTTCTGAAGGAGGGTTCCGATGGAGGTTTCATTTGCAGGGTTCTGGAGGAGGGTTTCCCATGATGGAGGATTCTGAGTCCAAGCTGGAGATTGGGGGTGGATTGATGTGTGTCGGTGTGTATCTATCAGACCTGTGTGCGTGTGTGTGTGTGCGTGTGTGTGTGTGTGTGTGTGTGTGTCAGTGTGTATCTATCAGACTGTGTGTGTGTGTGTGTGTGTGTGTGTGTGTGCTCTGTCTATCAGACGTGTCTATCCAACAGGCTTATTGTCCATCACCTGCGCTGTCAGAGCTATCAAGCAAAGCCTCACCTCCAGATCAGCTCACCATACTGACACCCCAATCAATTATATATCAGTATTTCAATCACTCAAGCTCTTCATGCAGGCCTGTGTGTGTGTGTGTGTGTGTGTGTGTGTGTGTGTGTGTGTGTGTGTGTGTGTGTGTGTGTGTGAGAGAGAGAGAGAGAGAGAAAATGAATGCATTTAGTCCATTAGTGTAGCTGGCCTAGTGGTGTTTGAGGTGATATATGAAATGCCTGAACTGGTTGCTTTTCCTGTTTTGTGATCCATTATTACTATTATTGATGTGTGTGTTTGTATGTGTGTATGTGTGTGTGTGTGTGTGTGTGTGTGTGTGTGTGTGTGTGTGTGTGTGTGTGTGTGTGTGTGTGTGTGTGTGTGTGTGTGTGTGTGTGTGTGTGTGTATGTGTGTATGTGTGTGTGTGTGTGTGTGTGTGTGTGTGTGTGTGTGTGTGATGTGTACTGTAGGTGCTATCTGAAACACTAACTGCCTGTGCTTATGCTTGTGTAATAGCCCAGGGAGGTGTGTGTGTGTGTGTGTGTGTGTGTGTGTGTGTGTGTGTGTGTGTGTGTGTGTGTGTGTGTGTGTGTGTGTGTGTGTATCGTTTTGGATGGTGCACAAATGTGGCGTGCACTGCCCTGACAACACACTAACTATGTGTATCATCAGATAATGAAGGCAGCTAGCGGCCCGTAATTAAATCACATCTGCCGTGGGTGTGTGTGTGTGTGTGTGTGTGTGTGTGTGTGTGTGTGTGTGTAATTAAATCACATCTGCCATTAATGAATCATCAGTGGAGAGGCTGAAGGCCAGTTGCATTAGCCATGACGGCTAAAGGATGACCCCTCTCACTCAGTGAACACACACCTTTGAGTGTGTGTGATATTAGAGCTAGGATGACCCCCCGTTACTCTCTCACACTCAGTGAACACACACCTTTGTGTGTGTGTGATACTAGAGCCAGGATGACCCCACTCACTCTCATACACTCAGTGAACAAACACCTTTTGGGTGTGTGTGACGATAACTAGACTGACCCCGCTCTCTCTCACACATTCGGTGAACACGACACCTTTGGGTGTGTGTGAGGTTGTGAAACATACTTTTGGATAAGAGAGACTAGAGCGAGTGAACAAAGCATATCTTTGTGTGTGTGAGGCTAGAGCAGGGATGACCAGATCTTTCTGTTTGCGGGCCAAATAGGCCTACTGAAAAATCTTAGCTGTCAAAAGGGTCAGTATCAAATTAAAGGAACAGTGTGTAACCAGTTTCAACTGAAAAAGTGACTTGTGTTTTAGATAAGATGGAAAAGCTGCAGGCCCTCTAATAATCTCAGAGATATTTTTTAATTCATGAAAGAGAGCCGAGGGCAGCAGATGGCCCTGGGGCCGTAGTGTGGTCATCCATCCCTGGGCTACAGCGAGTGAGTGAACACACCTTTGGGTTTGGATTTGATTGGTTGATTTGATTGGTTGTTGAACACACCTTTGGATTTGGATTTGATTGGTTGATTTGATTGGTTGTTGAACACACCTTTGGATGTGAGAGACTGGAGTGAGTGGATGTGTGAGGTTATTGAACATACCTTTGTGTGTGAGAGAGGTTTGGGTTTGCTGCCAATTAAGTAACTGGAAAAAAAAAACTGAATGAACAAATGAATGTGTGTGTGTGTGTGTGTGTGTGTGTGTGTGTGTGTGTGTCTGTGTGTGGTGTGTGTGTGTGTGTGTGTGTGTGTGGTGTGTGTAATTGTCCTCCACTATTTGATTAGATCATTATCACTGTAGTGTGTGTCACTAAATAATGTGTAATTGCTGATGACGTAGTGCTTTCAAACACAAACACAAACACACACACACACACATTCACACACACACACACACAGCATCACACATGCAGTCACTACATCA
>JAODXP020004907.1:0-5000 GCA_027497455.2 Sardinella longiceps | reverse complement strand
GATAGGGCTTGCATTTAGCAAGACAAAGTGACTCCTCAAAGGCGTCTCATCCGTCTCAGCGTTAATTCCGTTGTATTCAAAGTTTCTAACTTGTCTTGGAATTTGTAAATTCCCACTTCCAAATGAAGTGAGTTAAACAGAGTTAAAGGTAAAATCCGGAGTGAATGAACACGTAGCCCTGCTGTTTTATACTGCTAAGCGCTACTGAAAGCCACCTCAATGATCGTATTTTGTGCATCGTAGACCGAGTTTGCGAAATGGTGGCTTACACTAACTGAATGAGGCATGTCAAAAACGAAACCTAATCAATTTGCTTTTGTTTTGAAATGCCCCATTCTGTTACGGGTAGCTGCCGTTTCACTATCTCAGTCAGCCTTGCATGAAATCCATTGATTGAGGTGGCTATCAATAGTGCTTGGCACTATAAAACAGTAGGACTAAGTGTTGATTCACGCCAGATTTTTCCTTTAAAACCATTGCGGTTACAAGTTACAATGTTGCTGTGTGATGAACTCATAGCAACTCTCTGAAAAATAATGCACCTTCTAAATATCGCATCACAAGAGGACATTTGGCCAGGCAGTGGTATAATCAGTGTGATCAGCTCACACAGAAGGTCAAGTCAAGTCAAGTCAAGTTTATTTGTAAAGCACTTTATATTTGACAACAGTCAACTGTCAAGTTTTTTTTTTTCAAGGGAAAACACAAAGAAAAGTGGGGAAAATAAACTTAATCTAACTTATCTTAATGAACTAATATTATTATTAAGGTTTAGATTCTAGAGAAGCTAACTTATCTTAATGAACTAATATTATTATTAAGGTTTAGATTCTAGAGAAGCTCTAAAAAGAAGAGAAAGAGAAGAAAGAAAAAAATAAGATTTGTAATAAAATGAAACTTATCTAAACTAAACTACTCTAACCTAATTTTATGCCAATAACTGAACTAAATAACTAAAATAACTAAAAAATAACTAAAAAGTCCTGGTACTGATTCTGACCCACTTACTGCTCAGTGCGATCAGCGTGCGCAGAAGGTCCGACTGTAGATACTCCCGTATGACGCCACCATAATCATGTTCCAGCCATAGACCAGCACCTCTCTCTCACACACACACACACACCACACACACACACACACACACACACACACACACACACACACACACACACACATAGTCCAGTGCCTCTCTCTCTCACACACACACGCAACACCGCCTCAATTTCCTGTGACAGAGGACACGGCCTCGGGGCCAAAGCTGCTCACTGGTGTGGTGTGTGTGTGTGTGTGTGTGTGTGTGTATAGACAAGGGGAAGAGGGGTGTGCTCTAGGTCAGCACTGGCATGTGCTCCAGGTGGAGGTGACAGAGTGTGTGTGTGTGTGTGTGTGTGTGTGTGTGTGTGTGTGTGTGTGTGTGTGTGTGCTGCCTGGCTGAGAGGGGCGTTGAGCACCTGTTTTGGGGGGGCAGAAGGGCAGATGGAGGGGTGGCTCAAACTGTTTGCCCCCGATTCCAATCTGCGGCCCCCCTTGGACAAGGCCAGGCCCGGAGTGTGTGTGTGTGTGTGTGTGTGTGTGTGTGTGTGGCCCCCCCTGGCCAAGGCGAGGCTCGGGGCAGCTGCATTAGGCATGGTTCAGTAGGACTCTCTACGGGGGAGAAGGAGGGATACAGAGAGGAGGAGAGAAAGAAGAGGGGAGAGAGGAGGAGAGAGAGAAGGAGGGATACAGAGAGGAGGAGAGAAAGAAGGGGGAGAGAGGAGGAGAGAGGAAGAGGAGGGAAGGAGGGATAGAGACGGGAGGAGAGAGAGGGGAAGAGGAGGAAGAGGGGAGGAGAGGAGGAGAGGAAGAGGGGAGGAGAGGCGTAGAGAGGGATGGATAGACAAAGGAGGAGAGAGAGTGAGAGGAGGAGGGGAGGAGAGAGGAGGAGAGAGAGAAAGAAGGGAGGAGAGGAGGAGGAAGAGGGGAGGAGAGGGAGCAAGTGAGTGGAGGAAAGCCGAAAGAGAGAGAGAAACAGACTGTGTGCCCACCCACTCACTTCATCCTTAGTTGGAACACACACACACACACACACACACACACACACACACACACACACACACACACACACACACACACACAGGATGATTCCAGAACAGGGTTGTGTTCTGGAATCCACTATGAAGGGCTTCAGTAACAAACAAGCTTGAGATCAAAACCCATCCATTGTTTTTCCCATGTCCCTCTTTTCTCTCCATCTCTCTGTCTTAATCTCTCCATCACTCTGACTCTTTACCATCTCTCTTGCTCTCCCTCTATCTCTCTTTCAATCTCTCTTGCTCTCATTATCTCTCTCCATCTCTCTCCATCTTTCTTTCTCTCTCTCCATCATTCTTAATCTCTCCATCACCTTGACTGTAGCATCTATCTATCTCCCTTTCTCTGTTGCTCTCTCCATCTCTCTCTCTCTCTCCATCTCTCTCTCCCTCTGTTTCTCTTGCCCTATCTCCATCTTTCTAAATCTCTCTCCATCATTCTGACTCCATCTATCATTTCTTGCTCTCTCTCTCTCTCTCTCTCCATCTTTCATGCTTTCTCCATCACTCTCACTTTCTCTCCATCTTGTTTTCTCTCTCCATCTCCATCTCTCTCTCTCTCTCTCTCTCTCTCTCTCTCTCTCTCTCTGTCCCTCCCTTCATCTTGGCTTGTGTGCGTCTCTTTTGATCCTTAATTATCTTCAAGCTCTGCTGCCACTTGACTCCAGCATGGAGGTCGAGACGCAAGCCAGCTAGGCAGGCAGGCAGGCCGGCAGTGTGTGTGTGTGTGTGTGTGTGTGTGTGCAAGCCAGGCAGGCCGGGGAAATATGCACCATATTGCAGCCAGACCGGCCTCTCTTTCCTGCTTTCTTTCTCTCTCTCTCCCTCGCTCTCTCTCTCTCTTTCTCCCTCTCTCTCTCTTCTCATCTCATCACCACAGGCATGTGGTCTCTTGCTCTCTCTCCCTCTCTCTCTCTCTCTCTCTCTCTCTCTCTCCATCTCCCTCTCCTCTCCGTCTCTCTCTCTCTCTCTCTCTCTCCTTCTCTCCCTATCTCTCTCTCTCTCCTCTCTCTCTCTGTCCTCAGGCATGTGGGCAGTGGCTCTCTCTCCGTCTCTCTCCCTCTCTCTCTCTCTCTCTCTCTCTCTCTCTCTCTCTCTCTCTCTCTCTCTCTCTCTCTCTCTCTGGTCCTCAGGCATGTGGGCAGTGGGTGCTGGGCAGCCAGTCTGGAGAGGCAGCTGACCCCTGCTGTCCTCACCACCTGTGACACTCCTCCCACGTCTGCAGAGAGAGAGAGAGAGAGAGAGAGAGAGAGAGAGAGAGAGAGGGAACGAGAGAAGGACAGAGGGAAGGAGAGATGGAAATATACAGAGAGGATGGAGGGAACATGGAAAAGAGGAAGAGTGACTGAGAGAAAAGGATATAGAGAGGGGAGAGGGAGAGATAGATTGAGTGAGTGAGTGAGTGAGCGAGAGAGAGAAAGCATGGAGAGAGAGCGAGACAGTTAGATGAGCGAGAGAGATGGAGAGCGAGAGAGAGAGAGAGTGCTTGAGATGGAGAGAGACAGAGAGAGAGCGCGTGAGATGGAGAGAGAGAGAGAGAGAGAGTACTAGAGATGGAGAAAGAGAGAGAGAGAGAGAGCACGTTTCCTCGTTGCCAGTCTTTCAGCTCCTCAGCCGTGGCGGTGCAGATTGGTAGCGGCACAAAAATATCAAGTGGGACAAAGAAATCATTAAAGGGGAAGCCACAGGGGAAAGGAAGGAAAGACGCGCTAGCGGATAAACACGCCGCTAATTTACCCACATCCCCCCTCCGGGCCACAACACACTCCAGTCAGGACACATTAAACTGCCCTGTCTTCCTGCATCGTTACGGGAATTACATTAAACTGCCCCGTCGTCATCCTGCATAGCTACGGGAATGACAGCACTGGGAGAGGGATTGGTTAACAGAGATTACACATCGCTATGATTAAAGAAGGGCTTCAGATTACACATCGCTATTTATAGAAGGGCCACCGACTACACATCGCTATGTCAGAGAAGGGCTTCAGATTACACATCGCTGTTTTAAAGAAGGGCCACAGATTACACATCGCTAACTGTTAAGAAGGGGCCACAGACTACACATCAGTATTAAAGAAGGGCTTCAGATTACACAACGCTAGATTTAAGGAAGGGGCCACAGACTACAGATAGATTAAAGAAGGGCTTCAGATTACACAACGCTATCTTTAAGAAGGGCCACAGATTACACATCGCTAGATTAAGGAAGGGCCACAGACTACAGATCGCTAGATTAAGGAAGGGCCACAGACTACAGATCGCGAGATTACAGTAAGGAAGGGCTTCAGATTACACATCGCTAGTTTAAAGAAGGGCCAGAATATTTGGTACCAGAGATTATATTGTAACGTTTCTGTTCTAAACCAGCACTTTTGTTTTGTTCCAGCTTTGGTGGGAGCTTTTGTTAAGGTTCTGTTCTAAACTAAAGCTTTTGTTACGGTTCGGTTCTAAACCGGAACCTTTGTAACGGTTGTAAACCGGCGCTTGTTCTAAACTCGAACCTTTGTAACGGTTCTGTTCTAAAGCTGTGTTTTTTGTAATAGTTCTGTTTTGAAGCGTGAACCTTTGTAACAGTTCTGTTCTAAAGCTGTGTTTTTTGTAATAGTTCCTGTTCTAAAACGGTGTTTTTGTAACAGTTCTGTTTTTAAAGCGGAACCTTTGTAACAGTTCTGTTCTAAAGCTGTGTTTTTTGTAATAGTCTCTGTTCTAAAACTGGTGCTTTTGTAACAGTTCTGTTTTAAAGCGGAACCTTTGTAACAGTTCTGTTCTAAAGCGGTTCTTTTGTAACAGTTCTGTTCTAAAACGGTGCTTTTGTAACGGTTCTGTTCTAAAGCGGTTCTTTTGTAACAGTTCTGTTCTAAAACGGTGCTTTTGTAACGGTTCTGTTTTAAAGCGGTTCTTTTGTAATAGTTGTATATTTATTTCTCC
>JAODXP020004904.1:40000-42312 GCA_027497455.2 Sardinella longiceps | reverse complement strand
CGTGCGTGTGTGCATGGATTAAAGTTCTCAATTGCTTCTAATAATAAAATGTATTACGTGACTTATTAATGATGAAATTAACAAAAGGGGGGAATAATCCAACTGAATGAACTGACATAAGAACGTCTTGATGCCTCTCTAAAGAAAGACACAAACTTGTTGGCTAAATTTAAAAGAATTTGTTATCTCTTGGAAAGTAGGCAGTGTTTACGTGAGCGCAGAGCTTTTGCTTTACCGCTACTATGAGCCAGCGCAGCACAGGGTTCTCAGGTGAGCAAGATGAATAGAGTGCTTAATTTATTCAGGAAAATAAAGTTCTTCTCAAGTCTGTTTCCAACCCCATCTATATTAGCCGACTGTAACTGCAAATGTATGGTAGCCTAATGACACTCCTTCCATTTAATGAAGAACAGTTATCACCATACAGTAAACGGGCATGATTTCAGCTTTGAAGTCATAGCGGACCTATCCTTTCTACGATTTAAGCAAAATATACAGGCTAAACTATTTAAAAACGTCTAGTCAGACTGAGAACTAAAATATGAGGCGACAATGCCTCTTTCAGTTTGTAGTTGATCATGACTGATCAGCCTACTACTACTACTACTACTACAAAAAAAAAATCTGCATCATCGGAGTAATGAGCGCATGCAAAGAGCTGCGTGATGTTAGATGTGGTGATGTCGGTAGATCGAAATTGAGCCAAGCTGTCCATACGGACTAGCCTGGCGAACGCCAAACTAAAATTACAAGTGATATTTACGGACATAAATAATAGAACATCTCTTGTGAGGGAACATTTGATATTTCGCTTCAGTTGTCAATGCTCCACCTATGCAGAGAAGATTCGCATGTTTTGCCTTGTAAGAAGCGTTACTGCAGTTCCGCGGAGCCTAACTTGTGTAAAGGTTTACACCAACTGATTTACAGTTGCTAATAAAATATAAACACTAGCGCTAGTTCTTGTAACAATATTTGTGATACCGTAATTTGTTGCATGTTACCAGTGTTGAGCTTTATTTAGTAGCACTTATTAAGTGAGCGGACGCTTGCCATCCACGCATCCCTCTCTCTCCCTCCCGCATGCGGACACCGACACATCCTCTCCCGATGTTGATTTGTTATAACATTTTTAAAAGCTAAAACTATGATCAAACTCTTGATTTGACTAGTAAAATTCCATGCATGAAATTTAGCTTCACAAATAAAGGCTATTTGTCCTTTTTTATATAATAGGCCAATAGGCTGTTATAGATATTGTAGGCTACAGTAGGTTTTCATTGTAGGCTACCATGTGTATGGTGTTATAACCTCATGACACATAACAATGAAAGGCCAACTATTTTCATTTAGAGGCCAGCATTATTGTACTAGGCCTGTATTCCAAAAATGTAAAGCACCACCTCCCACCACAAAATAATTCCCTTTCCACATTGAAACTTTTCTCACACCACGGTGTGTTAAAAAGACATAATGCAAGCAGTATCACATCAGACACCATCAAAATCTGATTGTATAGATTGTCCTGGGAAAAATAAGATGTGTCATGACCCACCAGTTTTGTGTCACATGCACTGGCGGGCAACGCCCCCTCCCCCTGATCACCACCTACTGTAGACAACTGTAGACAACCCCCCCCCCCCCAGCCTTCACCATAGAAATTTCAGTCAAATTAATTTTTTTTTTGCTTTAATCCATGTGTTTGTGTGCTACCTTCTCCAGACAAAGACAAGCTGCTAGGATTAGTGGGGATGCCCCAGGAGCTTATGGACCTGTTTGAAGTCCTTCACAGAGCTGTGTGTGAATCCCCTAAGGTGTGTGTGTGTGTGTGTGTGTGTGTGTGTGTCTGTGTGTGTGTCTGTGTGTCTGTGTGTGTGTGTATACACTAAAGTCTATGTGTGTGTGAATCCACTGTGTGTGTGTGTGTGTGTGTGTGTGTGTGTGTGTGTGTGTGTGTGTGTGTGTGTTTTCTGCACTGTCTCTTCTAGTTATGTGTGTGTGTCTGTGCAATCTCTGATTGATAGATAGATAGATAGATAGATGCAGTTAAAGGATCAAAAGACTACAGCACAATAGGAATAGGATTTTGTTGTTTGCCAGAGGTTGTGAGAGTAATATTATAGATACTGTGTGTGTGTGTGTGTGTGTGTGTGTGTGTGTGTGTGTGTGTGTGTGTGTGTGTGTGTGTGTGTGTGTGTGTGTGTGTGTGTGTGTGTGTGTGTGTGTGTGAATGCACAGGATGTTGAGCCTGATGGTGATCTGGTGATGGACTTGATCCTGCTGCTGTGGAACAAGTGTAAGGTGGCCTTCCA
>JAODXP020004904.1:27500-37500 GCA_027497455.2 Sardinella longiceps | reverse complement strand
GGCCTTCATGCAGGTAACTCCATGCCGCATAGAAGTGTTTGTGAATATGGTATATAGGAACCAGTAGATAGATAGATACCAGTAGATCAGTGGTTCTTAAAGTGTGGTCCGGGGACCACTGGTGGTCCGCAATCAAGCTCAAGTGGTCCACAAGGGGACTTCCAAAAAAATATGTGAATTTAGTTTGTTTCTCACTAACATTATTTGAAAGCCAAAGAGGAGTTGTTCAAAGAATATTATGAGGCAGGCCTGTAGTTTATATTATAAACTTTAATATACCTTAAATGCCAATTTAGAAATGCCTATTGATTTGGTCAAAGGGTAAGGGATAGTAGCATGCGACTTGGTGAGGGATTACAAGGGTAGATGGTCCCTGAAAAAATATTTTGTGGGCAAAGTGGTCCTGGGTCTGAAAAAGTTTGAGAAAAACTGGAGTATATTGATAGACAGATATATAAGTAGACTGATAGATTGATTAATGAATTGATTCATTGATAGAGAGGTAGATTGAATTGAAAAGATTAAATAGATAGGTAAATTGAATTGAATCTATTGTCCTGCGACAGACAGAAAGACAGACAGATACTGTAGATTGATTGATTGATTGATTGATTGATTGTCCATTCTCTCGCATCTTTACTGACCCATATGTTGTTGCTGGTGCCAGCGGATTGTTGGCACTGCCAGGGATGGATCTGCTGGGGGCGATGCTGAGGGGATGAAGTCCAGCCCGACCTTTAACCTCTCCTCTGACCTCCATGTGGAGCTGCTGGCCTTCCTGCACCGGGCCACACTCAAACTCGCCCTCCACAAGAACCTGCCAGGTGAGTGAGCACATTAAAGGAAAATACCGGAGTAAGTTTAAGCATAGCGTAAGCATAGCATAGAGTTAGTTTAAGCATAGCCCTGCTGCACGAGCCTTCTAATAGCAATATATTTTGCATGAAATGAAAGAATTTCAAACAGCATGGACCTAACGCGAACGCGAAACACTTTACATTGAGTCAATGTAACCTCATGGGGGGTGATCTCTTGGGATTGCAGGTGGGGACTATGTTGTCTGTATAAGATACTTAGCTTGCTTCTTTGTAAAAATATCAAAAGTTACTTATTTATTGTCTTTCCCCGTCTTAGGAAAAATGAATGATGGAAAAGGTAAGACAGATGGAGGGGTGGTGGATGGGATTTAAAAAAAACAAAAAAACAAAAAAGAAAATGAAATTTGCAACACACAGAAAAAAAAAAGAAGCTAGAGTGGACGAAGGTAGAAGTTTGTCCTGTCAGACTGGGTTAATGGGGAGAGGACTCCATGGTAGGGGTCAAGCTGGTAGTCCTCATAGGGACAAGGGTACTGTCGCTGTGTTGTGTGTGTGTGTGTGTGTGTGTGTGTGTGTGTGTGTGTGTGTATTCACAGTAATGTAAGCTTTATATTTAAAGAATTTTATTTCTTTCCAATCTCCTTCCTATCTCTTCTTATTGTTGTTGTTGTTTCTTATATTTATTATTATTTATTTGTTTATACATAATTTTTTATGGTCTGACCGTGCTGGTGTTTGTGTGTGTTAGAGAGTGCTGTTGTGGAGAGGATCAGGAAGAACAAGGTGTCCAGGGCTCTGTACCTGATGCAGAAGGCCCTGCTGCAGCACAAGACTCAACACAGCTGCACCAGGACACTACTGGAGGTAGGGAATATAAAGCCGGCCGCACACCGCTTCCGACAGCATTGCGGAGCACTTTCGAATCCGACAATTTTGCCTAGCACCTAGCACAGTAGCCGGTGAAATTAACATTGGATGTCAATGGACGGCTCCGACAAAATAGACTTTAATCGTAATTCACAACCGACGGCGGAAGACTTCGGCGCTGGTGTGCGGGGTTGCATTGAAAACAATGGAATAGAATGTTGGAAGCAGAGTGCTCCGCACTGTGTCGGAACCGGTGTGCGGAGCCCTTAATACTCTACAACAGAGGTTCTCAAAGTTTTCATTTAGGGATGTCCCGATCCAGCTTTTTGCACTTCCGCACCGATATCGATACACATTTTTTGCTAATATCAGCGACCGATACGATCCAAAATCCAAATTCCCAAAATCCCTATTTTGATTCATGAGGGCCGATTTAGGAACCCAACATTGAACTGAGGCTAACCACAGGACACTACTAGAAGTAGGGAATACTCTAGAACACAGGTTCTCAAAGTTTGATTCATGAGGGCCAATTTAGGAACCAACATTGAACTGAGACTCACCACTGGACTCTACTGGAGGTAGGGATTACTCTAGAACAGAGGTAAACATAACAGAACAGAAAGCCTCAGAGAAGCAATAGTATTCCAACAATTTGTTAGAGGCACGGAATGACCAAAATGAACAATATAGCATCTTAATCAAATGAAAGTCCTTGGAGAAGGCCCCATCATCGGTCCGGTGTTTGTGTCTCTCTGTGTGTGTGTGTGTGTGTGTGTGTGTGTGTGTGTTTGTGTCTGAGCGTGTGCGTGTGTGTGTCTGTGCGTGTGTGTGTGTGTCTCTGGGTGTGTGTGTGTCTGTCTGTGTCTGTGCGTGTGTGTGTGTGTGTGTGTGTGTGTGTGTGTGTGTGTGTGTGTGTGTCTGTGTGTGTGTGTCTGTGCGTGGGTGTGTGTGTGTGTGTGTGTGTGTGTGTCTGTGCTGTGTGTGTGTGTGTGTGTGTGTGTATCCTCTCCTGTGTGCCTGCATCAGGAGGCCTTGTCTCTAGTGGAGAAGGCTGAGGTGGAGGAGAGGAGGCTGTACCTTACATGTACTGCAGCCAAGAAGAGGAGGCAGGACACAGAGGAAGGCTGCAGGGTCCCCCCGCCCCCATACTCCTGTCCCGCACCAACCACACCATGACCTTCACTCCAGCCTCCTTCGGCCTGGAGAAACAGGTGCCTCCTCACTGTCCCCCACCTCACTGTCACACTCTTCACACACCGCTTAGAGTTGCTTCAGACTGTACACATTCGTTGACGGGCGACGGAGGGCACGTCTAACGGAGGGTCGAATTTGGTTGTTTGGCGGATCCGTTAAAAAAGTTTTGATATTTTTCAACTTTTAAACGGAAGCAACGGATGGACACACCTAATGATGTGGTGCTATGCTGTGCTGTCCACACGCACACACACACACACACACACACACACACACACACACACACACACACACCTCCCTCTGCCCTGTGCTCTGCTCATATGGTGCTGTGCTGTGCTGCAGGTCTGCTGGTACCAAATACTTGGCCGAGAGGCGGACGGCATCAACCTGAAAGTCCGATTGGGAGACTGCCACCTGCTGGGCACTGGTGTCATGGTAAGGGCAAACCCTCTCTGGTTAGGGTTCAGTGCCGTGCTGCCACCTACTGGCCACTGGTGCTATAGTCAGGGTCCAGTGGCTCAGGAATGGCTGGTTATCACTGAAGAAGTCTTTGCTATTTTTTGCCCTCAACGGTGCCCTCCAGGCAGCACTGCCCTAGTTTAGGGTTAGGATGAGGATTGAGGGGGTTAGGTTTAGGAACAGGGTTAAGGGAATGCCTTTTAGGCTGGCAAAAAACGCCATTGAGCCACTGAAAAGCTGATCGAGTAACAAGTTTATAGGTTTATATTGATATTGACTAAGCCATTGGAAGAGCAGGCAAATTGCATTGTTGCTCCAAAGACAGAAAACTGCCTTCAGCTCCTGAGAAAGCACTAATTTTGGGGTGTTGGAAAAACATTACACTGCTGCTAGGTCATTCTGATTTGTTTATGATATTTATGAAGTAGAAATTGCAATTGTGTGCTTTCTGTGGAAGCGTTCCAAGACCATATAGTTCAACCGCCAAACTGCATTATTGTTTTCAGCTGTCATATGCTCGATAAACTGGACCTGCAGCAGAGTAGAGTGAACTATATCGGGAGGATATCTCTGCCTGTACCAAAGTCCAAACTAATCTTATACCTTGCCCTATCACTGTATTACTGTAATTAACTAATTAGCAACTGCAGCTTTTTAAATTTGAGCATCTGTCTGACTTCAAGCATTGCATTTTCTCTGTCCACACAGATTCTGTTACAGGTAAATGTGAGGAAGTACGTAGGATTGTGTCATCAGGCTTCTGCTGAGGGCAAAAAAGACCAATACTGGAATTGGCATCAATTGCTGTTAGGACACAATGCTCCATTAGCCTGATATCATCATCCGCTTTCACATCGTTTCACTTCATGCAAAGCGTCTGAAACATTTCCATTGGCAATCGCTGTGCAATGTTTTGAAACATTTTGCTACAGTTAGTTTAAAACGCATATAAAAAATGTTTTGTTATAAAGTAATATCTGCCGCAGAAAACGAAGCTCAATGGTAGCTATCCCTGACTGACGGGTGGAACGAAATGAAATGAGCGGAGCTAACCTGGTGTTTTATATGGTATTGTGCCTTAGGTTCCTGCAAACGGGGAGAGGATATTCCGTGTGGAGGGTCTTGAACACAATCAGATGTACATGTTTGCAGTGGCTGCCTACGACGCTCGGGGGAAAATGGTGGGCCAGTCCATCGGTGACAGCACCAAACCCCTACTGGCGTCGGCCCCGCTATCACTGCTCATGACGTGGGCACACCTGGCACAGGTAAGCACGTGACGTATCAGATTCACAGGTAAGCATGTGGCGTGTCAGATGCACAGGTCTAGCATAGACAAGCACATTGTTTGTGTAAGCATATTGTATCAGACGGTAGATGTTGTGTCAGATGCACACCTGGCACAGGTCTGCTACAGGTAAGCATTCGGTGTGTTCAATGCACAGGTTTGGAACAGGTAAGCATATAGTGTGTCAGATTCACATATATGGTTAAAGATTTTGGTCTCAGTGCATGTGTTTTCCCCAATTTTCACTTTAGTTTAGCTTAGCATGGGTGCTGGAATGTAAAGTATCCACATAGCAAGTCTTTGGCTGCTTTACATTCCTACACTAAGCTAAAGCTAAAGCTAAAATTAAAAGTGGGGTTGCCATACAAGGGAAATGCTTGCACTGAGAACAAAAGGCTTTTACCCACATAGAGTACTGCAAGTAAAAGGGTCAAAGGTTGCATATCTCTTTAAAGGTACAATGTGTAACGTTTTTATTGTTCAATATCAAAATCTGCTTTATCTGTTGACAAGCTTGTCCATTCTCATAAATATTAACCACCACTATTAATTCCGTGTGTCCGTATTGGCTTGAAATTTTGCATTTGCACGCACATTAACTGAGGTAGACTCTCCATGTATTGCCGCCATCTTGGAATACGGAAGCTGAAAACGGTCATTTCGTTCACGTTTTCGCATAGGCCGACAATAGAGCCGACATCCGCATGCAGGCTACCGTAGCTGTAATACAGTACGTAGGAGCGCTTCTCAAAGTCGAGGAAGCATGCTTGGAAGGCTGCTTTTTCAAGCATTCCACGTCATTGTCAGTCGCCAAGTACTGTTCCAAAGTCAAGCATCCTTCTAAATTCTAGCGAGGACAGAGGCGCTTTGTTCATAGATTTTTCGAGGATGCACTGATGGATCCTTGTTTTTGAAGTGTACGGCTTTCAAGTGCTAGTGTGCTACCTAGGAAGCATTCTCGACTGTGAGAAACGCTCGTAATTTGAAATGCGTTGCACTTAATTTTTCTCGAAGGCTAGACATTGGGGCTTTAAATCCCTCTTAATTTTTCTCCTGTTCCAGACAGCCTATCAGACAGGTCAGCCGGCACTGGTCAAGAAAGCCTGTCACCAGCTATGGGGCCACTTCACCCGACCTCCATCTGAGAACACCGCCACATCCACCGCCACAAGACAGGAGGGGCTCGCCAAAACCAGGCAAGGAAATAAGCATAGATTTGCACTGCACATATAGTATAGTATAGTATAGTTATAATTATGATGTCTATGGAAATAACCATATATGTCATAGCCATGGACAAAGTATACTTTATCCATCCGGCAAATTGTTGCATGTATTTGTGTGTCAGTGGAGTACACTTACTATGCACTGCCACCACTCTCTCTCTCTCACACACACACACACACACACACACACACACACACACACACACACACACACACACATACACACTCACACAATCTACCTTTCTCTCTCTCTCACACACACACTACACACACACACACACACACACACACACACACACACACACACACACACACACACTCTCACACACACACACACTATATACTTTATTTGGTTCCACCTTACAATCCACTTTTCACTTTTCAGGAATCAAATATTCTGAATAATCCAACAGATTAATACAGTTCACAAGTTATGTGTTTAAAGCTCATGGGTACAAGAAACATCTTCTTTTCCAAATAAACATGCTTCCTATAGTTGCTGATATAGAGCATTACTTTGCCACTTGTTTGGCCTTTGATTTATGTAGTCCCCCAATACAAAGTCCACAAACAGCCAACTTGTGCACATGGCCTAAGCTGCCAAACACTAAGACGATAAGTTGGCATTTATATCCTAACTGTACGTTCACACCAAGGGCTACTAAAGCTACAAAATCGCTTTTGTAGCTCAAAAAAGCAGCTGCTAAATTGTCTGTGTTCGCCCAAATCGCTCTGTCCCTCAGGACGTGCCTGTTGTCATTCCATTTACAGCACACCATTTAGATTTTACAGCTGAAACACGTCATAGCTTATTTGCATAAAGTTGACAGTTTTTCTTTTAGCTTTTTTTAGTCGCTCAAATCGACCAACTTTTAACAGCTGGTAGCTTTTGCAGCTTTTGTCGCTCTTCCCCATAGAAAGTGAATGGCTTCCAGCTATTTTACAGCTTTAGTATCTCTTGGAGTGAACCCACAGTAAGTTCTCAATTGCATTAACTAAAGGCTAATACTTTAAGGTTTTTGAACAGTATGAGTCTTCTATGTATAAAGACGCATGATATTCCAAACACTCCACTTTTTTCTGGCTACTTGTTGCTGGTCGCTTACTCTCATTGACAACGAATAGAAACCGGACGCGTAGCCCAAGTCGCTAGTCGCTAAATTGACTAGCGACTTGGGTTAATGCCTTTGAGGCACCTGTGAGCCAGTGTCTGTGATGAGACAAAGGGCACGTGGGCACAGAAAGGGCATGTCTACAGCAAAGACTCAGGCAAGGTTTAAAGAGCTAACTGGGGCTTTGGTTTTGTGTCCCTCTGGACATCTCTGTGACTATGACATCATGACTTTGAGCCCTTGGGCCCCAAGTCTGTCTGTGTGTGACATTTATCCAAATGGCAACAATGATGATAATCATTTCAACCTCTGATTGTCAAGAGCATGTTTATTGGGTGCCTTGTACAGTATGTCTATCATAGCGACAGTACCTAGCTCAGAGCCAATACAAGAGCCGTCACGTGACATAAAATGAAATTAAGCGCCGTGTTCGTCACTTTTGCTCTGTGATTTGATACCTAAAGCAGGTGAAAAAATCGGCAGGTCCACTGCATGATGGCGTGCCGGTTCTCCCGGGCTGCCCGCATCCCCCGCCCGATCATCTCTCCTGCTGCCTCCCCCTCCCCTCCCCCTCCCCCTCCCCAGGTTGTGTGTGGAGCTGCTGCACATCAGCTCCCCCTGCTGCACCGCCTCTTCTTCTCCTCCATCTTCATGCAGACTGAGATACACATCCAGGAGGGGCGCTCTTCTGCGACTCCCTCTGTGACCACGGACCCCCCATCTGGGGACAGGTAGGGAGGCACACACAGCCCAATAGCAACACTCTGAGTCTCTTTAGCAACTCCGTCTGTGACCTCGAACCCCACATTTGGGGACAGGTAGGTAGGCACACACAGCCCAATAGCAACACTCTGAGTCTCTTTAGCAACTCCGTCTGTGACCTCGAACCCCACATTTGGGGACAGGTAGGTAGGCACACACAGCCCAATAGCAACACTCTGAGTCTCTTTAGCAACTCCGTCTGTGACCTCGAACCCCGCATTTGGGGACAGGTAGGTAGGCACACTACAGCTCCAATAGCAACACTCTGAGTCTCTTTAGCAACTCCGTCTGTGACCTCGAACCCCACATTTGGGGACAGGTAGGTAGGCACACACAGCCCAATAACAACACTCTGAGTCTCTTTAGCAACTCCGTCTGTGACCTCGAACCCCACATTTGGGGACAGGTAGGTAGGCACACACAGCCCAATAGTAACACTCTGAGTCTCTTTAGCAACTCCCTGCTCTAGTGACCCTAGCCGAGTTCACCTCGCACCCCCATTTGGGGACAGGTAGGTAGGCACACACAGCCCAATAGCAACACTCTGAGTCTCTTTAGCAACTCCGTCTGTGACCTCGAACCCCCCATTTGGGGACAGGTAGGTAGGCACACACAGCCCAATAACAACGCTCTAAAGGTAGCTCCAGACCAAAAATCTGCAACGAGACGAGCTGTGACGTTCTAAAAACCTGCAACATTCTAAAACTCCGAAACAGCGATTTGACATGTTAAATCTTTTGCGACGGCTAGCAACTGCTTGCAACAACCTGCGATTATTGATTCACACCGCCGCAACTACTCTCTAAAACCGTCTCATCTCGTTGCAGATCTTCAGTCTGAAATGAGCTTAAGTCTCTTTAGCAACTCCGTCTGTGACCACGAACCCCCCATTTGGGGACAGGTAGGCAGGTGTAACGGATGCCTGCTAGCTCGGCTAGCTTGGCGGCAGTACGTGTAAATCTTCATCACCCAATTCCTTGGGCGCTTCTAACGGCTGAGTTAGAGCTTGCGGGGTGGCGGGTTCGAGACCCGTGTGCGGTGCGGACCGCCACCAGCTACAGAGGCACAGCATAACAACACACATTGTCTGTTTCTTCTTGTCCAAGCGTTGGCTGGTAGTTGGTTGTCAATGGAGAATTGCATTGCAACCAACAAACTATGCTTATGGGAAACAGAGCCCAGGCGTCTATTTTCTAAAAGCATAGTTGCTTACCAGTTAACAACTTAGTTACTCAGCAATGGGAAATTGGATTGAACAAAGTTGCTAATAACTATGATTTTGTGAAAGGGACTCCAGTACCCTTGGCTTTCCCATGAGAGGGTATTGAAATAGTACCGTAATTTCTATTACGACTATAAGCCGCGGTTTATACATTGATTTTGCAAAGTTTCTTCCGCTATGAGGTTAAAAAAGGGGGGCAGTTAATATGGTGTTAATATGGTTTAGTTTTTTTTAACTTGCATAAAACACTGTCCTGCGGCTTGTACACAATGCGGCTTATATGCGGGAAATTACTGTAATCAGGCTTGTCTGTGTATGTGCTCAGTGGTATTGCGGGGTGCACAAGAAAACAACTGCAGTTAAACTTACAACATTGTATTTTTCCTGTCTGATAGTTGTAATAGCCAGTGTTCTTAGGTCAATATGTATGTGCAAGTAGGTTTATAAAACCAGTTGCTACATTTAAGTGTGCTATACTGTGATCCATACTCTGTTTCTATTGGTCCTTGCAGAAAGCCAGGCTGGCTGAATGTGAGAGGATGCTGGTTGCTCTAGACCTAGCCCTGTGGCTGAATGACAGCAGCGCCGCCCTACAGGCTGTAGTGGGATGTTACGGGCTCCTGGCTCCACTCATCTACCACCAGATACCATCAGGAGATGTGCTTCAGGTACTAGCCCATAAAGAAGAGCTTCTCAAACTCTATTGGGCTGGGAACCCCTTATAGGGCAGAAATATTCTCTCTTTTTTTTAAGATATTTTTTGCCTTTAATCAGAAAGGACAGTGTAGAGATGGACAAGTGGGAGAGAGAGATGGGGTGAGATCGGGAAATGACTTTGGGTCGGAATCAAACCCGGATACCCGGAGTAATGGTCTGATGCTCTAGCCACTGAGCCACGGCGCCCCCATAGGGTAGAAATATTGCAACTAAATTAGTAGCCATTTGTTCTTTTACATGCTTTCGAACGCTTATTCTAAATTTGAGTATACAGTACCACAACAGGTACAAATAGGCATGTTTATTACCTTCGACAAAGTGTGTGTGTGTGT
>JAODXP020004904.1:10000-20000 GCA_027497455.2 Sardinella longiceps | reverse complement strand
CACACACGCCATGCCCTACCACTCCCCACCTCTCTCTCTCTCTCTCTCTCTCTCTCTCTCTCCCTCTCAAACACACACACACACACACACACACACACCACGCCCTTTCACTCCCCTCCTCTCTCTCTCTCTCTCTCTCTCTCTCTCTCTCTCTCTCTCTCTCTCTCTCTCTCTCTCTCTGTCCCTCTCTCTCTCTGTCCCTCTGTCCCCCATGCTGTGTAGGTTCTAGCCCATCGTGGTGGTCACTGGACGTCCCTCCAGAATGCGTGTGGTGTGCTCTGGGACCAGGTGTGTTCCCTCCCCGCTCTGCTGCAGGCCAGGTGCAGCGACCCTCCTCCTCCGCCTTCACCTCACACCCCAAACCCCAATCAGAACCCCAGTCAGAACCAGAACCCCAGTGTGAACGTGAGCCCGAGTCCAGACCAGGTCTACGCCGTCCTCGTGCCTCTGCTGGCCGTGGCCTGTGAGCTGCTCATGGACATGATGGCCAAACTGCAGGTCAGTGCACTGTGTAATGTAAAGCTAGCCTGACATAGCCCATAGCCCATAATACTGCTGTTCATCCGTATTCATGGTATGGAGGTTCTTTAACCTGACACCATTATAGGGCGAGGGGGGCGGGTAGAGGGGGTGGGGGTATTCAGTTCTGGTTTGAAACGATTGGACAGCTCGTCTAATCAGCTTCGCTTATTGGCCGGTTGTCTGTTAACCGATGTAAACCCTCCCCAGAAGACCGTCTCCAGACCATGAATACGGACGAACAGCCGTATTATGGGCGCACTATGTCAGGCTAGTGTGAAGCCGTCCACACACAGTCTTTGGTATTTTTTGTCCTCAACTGTGCCTTCCAGGCTGCGCTGCCTTCAAGGCACTACTGCTCTCAGTTTAGGGTTAGGATGAGGGTTGAGGGGGTTAGGGTTAGGAATAGGGTAAAGCTAGAGCCTTTTAGGCAGTGCTGTATGGAAGGTGCTGTTGGGGGCAAAAAACACCATCAAGCTCCGCACACCGGTTCCGACAGCATTGCAGAGCACTTTCGAATCCGACATTTTCGCAGCGAACCTAGTACAGTAGCCTTTGGAATTAACGATGGATGTCAATGGGCGGCTCCGACAAAATAGACTAAAACCGTAATTCACAATCAACGGCGGAAGAGTTTGGCGTTGGTGTGCGGAGTTGCATTGAAAACAATGGAATAGAATGTTGGAAGCGGAGTGCACAGCACTGTCTTGGAACCGGTGTACTTGTCTGTTGACGGATGATGGAGGGTGTGTCTGACGGAGGGGGAGTCCATTTTGATTGGTTGACGAATCCGTTTTATACTTGAAAAGTTGAACATTTGTCATCTTTATGACTGACGCAACGGAGCTGACGGAATGGACGGACCCACAATGCATTTCGAGAAAGCTCCATGCAAAGTCAATGAGATCCGTCGATGGACGTGTACAATCTGAAAGAGCAGTAACATAATTTCAACAGTTTGTTTCACTTGACTGCAGGTATTGCAACAGTTTGCCTAACTTTACTGCAGGTCAGCACTCCATACAGTTGAACCTAATTACATACACATCATCTGATGCCCCTCTCTTTGTCTCTCTCTCTGTTAAGTCAAACCAGCAGTTTTAATGTCACTAGGGGGGAAATAAAATGCACTGGACAAAAAAGAAGAAAAAGGGTGTGGTGTTTGGTAACGATAGCACCTCAAGTCACGTGAGCATGGCAATCACCAGCAAACTCGCTCCAGCTGCATGACGTCATCGACGCCACGGCACAGCAAACCGGAGCTACAGGTGCCTTCATTAGTTTGACCCGCGAGATGAAAGCATTAAAATGCTCTGAACAAGTGCTGAGACGAAATGTTTGGATTATCGTGCGAACAGGACTTCTGAAAGACTGGAGAGGCAGCCGGTTTTTCGGCTAAGGCTAAGGCTAAGGGCTAGAGGGCTAATGGCTAACTAAAGGCAAAAGAAAAGCTAAAGCTAATTGTCTACTGTTACCCTACTGCAACTGCTGATGACAATTGATGGTTCTGTGCCTTGAATTTCAATAGAAATGAAAAAGAAATGGCAAAAAATGGAAACCGAAACAAGTCTATTGTCAAGTCCTTATGCACCTTGAGTGGAATCCAGTAACCTTAAAAGTTCCAGTAGAAGTCTAAATTCCTTTTTCAAGTTGGGAAAATTTGCACAAACTAGAAATAATCCAACAAAAAACCAACAACTTGACCTCTCTCTCTCTCTCTCTCTCTCTCTCTCTCTCTCTCTCTCTCTCTCTCTCTCTCTATCTTTCTATCTGTCCATCTGTCTCTCTCATTGTCTCTCTGTCTGTCCATCTCTCTGTCTCTCCTTCTGTCCATCTCTGTCTCTCCCTCTGTCCATCCATGTCTATTTTCTCGGCCTCTCTTTCTTTCTCTTTCTCTTTCTGTGTCCCTCTCTCTCTCTCTCTCTCTCTCTCTCTCTCTCTCTCTCTCTCTCTCTCTCGCTCTCTCTCCCCCTCTCTCTCTCTATCTCAGTTGTGGAAGGTGTATGATGAAGAAGAGCAGGGTGTTGAGTCCAATCTGCACTTCAGCCGGACGCTGGACGACGGGACGCTGGTGGACCTGCGCTGGCTCAAGACCCTCATACTGAGCACCCTAGAGCTGCTCTACTACCAGGCCAAGTGGGAGATGCTGGCACACCTGGCCCTCACCTTCAACTACTACACCAGGTGAGTGCACACCTGGCCCTTACCTTCAACTACTACACCAGGTAAGTGTTATTACTTGGCACTCACCTGTAACTACTACTCCAGATAAGTCTTCACCTGGCCCTCACCTTCAACTACTACACCAGGTAAGTGTTCACCTGGGATATTGGACCCCTTGTAACAAGGCAGTCTAGTTTGAAAAGAGATTAGGGTGTCATTTCTGGCTAGGCTGTATCTGTATATTTATATGAATGAAGCTGTGTGTGTGTGTGTGTGTGTGTGTGTGTGTGTGTGTGTGTGTGTGTGTGTGTGTGTGTGTGTGTGTGTGTGTGTGTGAGTGAAACAGAAGGTTTTCTGTTGCAGCTCAGTGTTTATCATCTCCCTTTGTTGTGTTACTTACACACACACACACACACACACACACACACACACACACACACACACACACACACACACACAACACACACTCCCAATAATTTAAATTCTTATTTGAATTATGCTTCAAATTTCTTCAAAAATACTTAAAGAAAAACATTTGTAACATCTGGTTCACCATGTGTGTGTGTGTGTGTGTGTGTGTGTGTGTGTGTGTGTGTGTGTGTGTGTGTATGTGTTTGCCCCGGCTAGGGAGCGCTACACCCACACAGTGACCCCACTCCTGGTCTACGCCCAGAGGAGGCTGCTGGATCGGATCGCTGCTTTTGGGGGTCCGCCTGCACCCCAACCCCACCACACTCAGACTGCCCAGATCACCGGCCAAAACGTAAGGATCACTGGGAAATGGGTCAAGTGTGTGTGTGTGTGTGTGTGTGTGTGTGTGTGTGTGTGTGTGTGTGTGTGTGTGTGTGTGAGAAGTGTAGAAGTGACTCCAGTAGTTTATGTTTAGTTCTCTTTACCAAGGAGGTTATGTTTTCGTGTGTGTGTGTGTGTGTGTGTGTGTGTGTGTGTGTGTGTGTGTGTAACTGTCTGTCTGTGTACAACATAGCTGAAAAGTACTGCACGGATTTGATTACATTTTCGGACAACGTGTCTATTGGGACAAGTAAGGACTGATTCAATTTTAACACCATCTGGAATTTATATTGTGTCTGTGACCACATTGCCTTG
Source organism: Sardinella longiceps (assembly GCA_027497455.2). Classification (NCBI taxonomy): domain Eukaryota; kingdom Metazoa; phylum Chordata; class Actinopteri; order Clupeiformes; family Clupeidae; genus Sardinella; species Sardinella longiceps. The sequence goes on along the minus strand of JAODXP020004904.1, from coordinate 16,211 downwards.
GCGGAGGCCTGAGCTCTCTGAGCGCTTTTCTAGTTTACTAATATGTTTGTTGTATATATTTATATGAATGAAGCTCTATGTGTGTGTGTGTGTGTGTGTGTGTGTGTGTGTGTGTGTGAGAGAGAGTGCTTTTCTAGTTTACTAAGTGTGTTGTGTGTTTTTTCTGTTGCCTGTGACAGATCAGCTGCAGAAGCTATGTGGGCACACAGATCACGTGTGTGTGGACCGTCAAGTACAGAGTCAGTGGGAGAAAAGGCTCCATTACTACAACAGAGACAAGTCGTAAGAGAGCACACACACACACACACACACACACACACACACACACACACACACACACACACACATACACACACATACTCACATACATGCTCTCAAAGACATGTGCACACACACGGTCACCCACACATACACACTCTCACTCTTCCCCACACACACACACACACACACACACACACACACACACACACACACACACAGGACTTAACTGCCAAAGTACTTCACTGGCTATTATACTATGTGTGTGAGATCCATATCCAATAAGCATTAGCATTTTTAAGCATCTTTTCACTGATTAATTTACTCACCTATAAGGAAAGATGAGTTTTGTAAAAAAAATCTTAACTTTGTGTGTTTGTGGTGTGTGTGTGTGTGTGTGTGTGTGTGTGTGCATGTGTACATGATGTGTGTGTGTGTGTGTGTGTTTGTGTGCGTGTGTGTTTACATGTGTGTGTGCGTGTCTGTATGTGCTGTGTGTGTGTGTGTGTGTGTGTGTGTGTGTGTGCTCCCCCCAGAGATGAAGCGGGCGATGTCTCTGGTCAGTGTGCCGCTGGACGTGGAGGACACCCTGCACTGCTTCAGAGAGTCACTGGAGAGAGGCAACCACACACTGCTCTCCTTCCAGCATAGTCACACACTCCTTATGCTGCTGCTGGCATACACACAACCCTGTGAGTCTTATAGTCACACACACACACACACACACACACACACACACACACAGACACTGCTCTCTTTCCAGCACAGCCACACACTCCTCATGCTTCTACTGGCATACACACACCCTGATGTTATAGATGCACACACACAACCCACACACACACACACACACACACACACACACACACACACACACACACTGCTCTCTTTCCAGCACAGCCACACACTCCTAATGTTACTACTCGCACACACACAACCCTGTGAGTGTTATAGTCACACACACACACACACACACACACACACACACACACACACACACACACACACACACTGCTCTCTTTCCAGCACAGCCACACACTCCTAATGTTACTACTCGCACACACACAACCCTGTGAGTCTAGTATAGACTAGTATAGATGCACACACACACTCACATTTCTAATGCTGCTGCTCGCCTGTGCACACACACACACACACACACACACTCCTCATGCTGCAACCCTGTGAGTATTATGGAGTCCCTCCCCATTCTCTGTAATGTGAGTCTAGTGCACAAAGCATAAGTTATCTTTCCATCCAACTTGTAATGCGCATTTATTTATGTGAATGACATCCATCTTTTGATGGAAACACATGCAAAGTCGCATCTTCCCACTAATGAGAATATATTTTTAATGTACACGTCACTTGATTAGTGCTCCCAATGTTTCCATTTCCCAATCCCAATGTTTCAATTTGCATTACACAGATGGGAACGTTTTTTTGAGCCGAATATTTATTCGGAAAATCGGAAAATGAAATAAGAATAAGTAGTAAAAAATGAAATGGGAATAAGTAGATGTGAACCCAGCTACAGTGTGTTTGTGTTCATGCTGTAAGACTGCGTAACTGTAAGCTATAGTAAACGGCCATTCACACTGACATGCCTTTTTCACCTCCAAGTGCTCCAATTCTATTGTTGTCTTGATACACGCCTCACGGAGAGATGTGCTAGCTAGGCGCGAGGTGAAAAAACGCAAGCGACAAGATGAACATTTATCAGTTTCAATCTTGCATGTTTTTGTCACCCACTACTTTAGAGCACTCACCTTTTCAGAGGTGAAAAGCACGTTCAGTGTGAACGGCCCCTAATTCGAGTCTCTTTCTGTCTATTTCAGCTTTTGAGGTGCCTTTCTGCAAGGATGCCAGCAGCCTCCACACCCCAGGAAGGGTTGAGTTCAGCGGTATGGTGTACACCCCCCCCTCCATCTGCCCTCCAGACCTGACCACCGAGGACTTCAGCTCCCTAGGGTCCATATGCCTCAGCCCACTGCCTCCATCGCAGACACAGCTGGTCCTGTCCTCACTCAACAGCAGCACCAGTGAGCACACACACACACACACACACACACACACACACACACACACACACACACACACACACACACACACACACACAGTGCCTCAGCCCACTGCCTCCATCTCAGACACAGCTGGTCCTGTCCTCACTCAACAGCAGCACCAGTGAGCACACACACACACACACACACACACACACACACACACACACACACACACACACACACACACACACACACACACACACAGTGCCTCAGCCCACTGCCTCCATCTCAGACACAGCTGGTCCTGTCCTCACTCAACAGCAGCACCAGTGAGCACACACACACACACACACACACACACACACACACACACACACACACATACACACTGCCTCAGGTGTGCGTGATTATGTGTATACAGTGTGTGTGTGTGTGTGTGTGTGTGTGTGTGTGTGTGCATTTAAAAGCACTGTTTATTACTCCAAAGTTAGTTGAAAAGAAAAAACTATTCTTCACCAAGGTACTCCAAGAAGTACATTTAAAATGTCTTTATTTTAGTGACATGTCCACTAAGGACTTTGAAATTGCCCACACGTAGCGGCAGTTGAGCCTTTTTCAGGGCATTTCTTTTTATATTTTTTTATAAAGTTTTATCTTCTTTATCCTTTGTAATTTTATTTTCTTTTTTTCTGTAAAGCACATTGAACTGCTCCTATGTATGAAATGCACTATATAAATAAACTTGCCTTGCCGTGTGTGTGTGTGTGTGTGTGTGTGTGTGTGTGTGTGTGTGTGTGTGTGTGTGTGTGTGCAAGGTAACCTCTCTGGAGAGATCATTAGAGTGTTTATCAGGATCAGTCTTATTTTGCTTTGTGTTTGACCACCACAGGACTCCTCCAGTCTGCCAGCCTGAGTTCCCTTAAAACACAGGCCCTGCATGAGCTAGGCAACCTGCACTTCTACAAGGGGAACAGGAAGTACGTTTGGCTATCTTCTTCTCTATGCAGGTCTCACATGGACACAAACTCAATGGCTGTCAAATAGGTCTTTGGTATTTTTGCCCTCAAAGTTGCCTTCCAGGTAGCACTGCCTTAAAGGCACTACTTCAAACAGTTTAGGGGTTAGGGTTGAGGGGGTTAGGGTTAGGAATAGGGCAAAGGTAGTGCCTTTTAGGCTGTGCTGCCTGGAAGGTGTCGTTTGGGGCAAAAAACACCATTGAGCTGTCAAATACAGTTGCATCCAATTTTCATGGGCGACGGAAGTAATTGACTTTGTGTGGAGACGGGCGATTTCGGCGACAAAAGTGGCTGGTGTGTTGGGCAACGAAACTTGGGCGATTTGAGCAATAAAATCAAGTTAAACTTTGGTTAACTTTATGTAATGAGCTATGATGCGGTCGGGCGGCTACCAATCAGAATGCTGATTTACCGGTGAGATGCCTGTAGAGAAGCAGGATCGAACGTTTGAATGTTAACGTCATGGGAGTCTTAGGCAACTCTTGGCAATTTATCGCTTGCGGTCTGAACGTACAGTTAGGGTTGGGATTAAGGTAGTGCCTTGCCGGCAGTGCTGCCAGGAAGGTGCCGTTGAGGGCACAAAAACACCATTGAATGCTTTCCCGTCTCCCCTCTCTTGTCTCTCTATTAGGAAAGCAGATATACAGTAAATTCCCATTAGCAATTCTAAAGAAAATCACCTGCCATCACTTACGATAGCCTCCCTCCCTCCCTCCCTCACTCCCCCTCCTCTCTCTCTTCTCCCCCCAGGAAGGCGCACTCATTCTGGGCTAAAGCTCTGGACTGCTCCCTGCAGAGCTCCGGGGTGCTGGAAGCCTGGGACGGGTCCTCGTGGGGCGGCCTCTCCCCCCAGCAGATCCTGAAGCAGGCGGGGATATGGGGCTGCCTACAGGGAGGCCTGCTCACTGCCAAGATTGCACAGTACGTACTGGATCACTACTAGTAGCCTAGTCTACGTAAGGTATAATGGCCGACGAGGTGTCTCGGCGAAGAACAGCCCGACGGCACGGCCGATATTTTGTTATCGGGACACCTCAAAGGCCATTATCCCATGGGTCGTGGGATATGGGTTTAAAAAAAAAAAAAAAGAACAAACCAACACTTAGACATGCAGACATTCATAATGATGCATAAAATAAACAAACATCTTGAAAAATTATAATAAATTCAAGTTCAAATCCAGTAAGTTAGAGATCTTGCATCCGTTTCCCAAAAGCATTGTCGCTAACTAAGTTAGCAGCTATGTTGGTTGCAATATCATTTCCCATTGGCAACTAACTAAGTCGCTAACTGGTTAGCAGCTATGCTTATGGGAGACGGAAACCTGTGGTATAATATTGATATATCCCTGCCTCGTGCTTCCACTGGCAGATACGTGCTGACGTCTGATATTGGCCAGCGCACTAAATGCTGTCTGCTCTCTGCACACCTCTTCAAGGTAAGGACACACCAGTTCTGTGCTTCTATGCTACGTTACTTGCAGAACATCAATATGTGGATTATATGTGTGTTGTTGTTCCCCAGTGCCTGTTGCAGGCCTCCCTGCCCCATCCCCAGGCCAACCTGCAATACGTCTCCTACGCTGCAGAGGGCGATCTCATCCCAGGGCTGGACCTGTTTGGGGATCCACAGAGGGGCAACCTCAGCGCTACTGTCTCCAGCCTGGGCTTCCTCTGCCACTGGCTTTATACCACAGGACACCACATTACGGTACAGCAACACATATATATACAAACACACACACACACACACACACACACACACACAGGTACACTCACACACACAGCCTGGGCTTCCTCTGCCACTGGCTCTATACCACAGGACACCACATTACGGTACTGCAACACACACAAACACAAACACACACACACACACACACACACACACACACACACACACACACACACACACACACACACACACACACACACACACACACAACAGGTATCTCTATCTATATCTACCATATACTGGAATATCCATTCCAGAGCTCTTCCTGCTGTGCCTCTATCTGTATGTGGTGTGCAAGGAGCCCCGGCTCACTGTCAGTCTGTTTGTTGTGTTGTGTTGTGTTGTGTTGTGTTGTGTTGTGTTGTGTTGTGTTGTGTTGTGTTGTGTTGTGTTGTGTTGTGTTGTGTTGTGTTGTGTTGTGTCGTTTTGTGTCGTGTTGTGTTGTGTCGTGTCGTGTCGTGTTGTGTCGTGTCCTGGGAGGTATTCCAAGAAGGTGGTTAAGTGATAAGCCCGGGTAAGTTAACCTAGAGGAAGTCGTAAACCAGCTAATAGAGGAGCCTGCAGGCTTTGTTTAGTTAAGAGAACAAGGAGCCGAGGCTCCTCTATTATGAGGTTTACCACTACTTCCAGCTTAACTTACCCAGGTTTGTCACTTAACTCTTTCTTTACCAAACTGTGGCCTGGGGCAGTTTCCTAGGAATAGAATCTGCACTCGGTCACCATCTTGTTCAAGAGCCTTGGTGTAGTCAACTACTCAATCCTACAGTACATTATTTGAATCTAATTATCAGTTTAATTGTGTGTTTGGCTTGATTTGCATTGTGCATTGTTGTCTGTGAGACCTCTGGTTATGGTTTACCACTACTTCCAGCTTAACTTCCCCTTACCTGCCTTCTTGGAATCTCCCCTCTGCAGGTCCTCCCCGTGCTGTGCCTATACCTGTATGTGGTGGGCCGGGTGTGCAAGGACCCGCAGCTCACTGTGAGGGGACGCATTCTAAAGGTACAGTAGGGCAGTAAGACTGACCGCAACAGCATCAACACAGCCACACATGTACATGTAGTGGGCTAGTATTCATATCATTGTGTTTGCATTTCTGATGAGGAATTTTCATTGGTGTATTTGTGTGTGTGTGCGTGTGTGTGTGCGTGTGTGTGCGTGTGTGACAGGTGCGGGCGCTGGCTAAGTTGGGGATGTTCAGTC
>JAODXP020004904.1:2500-5000 GCA_027497455.2 Sardinella longiceps | reverse complement strand
TGTTAATTTACCACCCACAGCACCCTGATTGCCATCGACTTTCCAAAGCTCTGCGAGACTTTGTTCTGACCAAGAGCCCATATAACAAATGTTTCTCAAAGCGCATGGTTGACCCGCCTCCCTCAAATGCCTCGGTTTGCTACTGGTTGATGTTAGAAAATGCTGTGCCGAAGCAAAACCAGTCATACGACTCTTTCCTGTGACATATGTGACACGAAGGGAACTGCTTGAACAGGACTGAGAGGTGTTGGAGCTGCTCAAAGTTGATTGGTTCCCGACCAAGGGGGTGGAGTCCAGTATTTTTCTGGAACTCAGAAACGCTGTTTAGCTTGTAGTTGGCCAGACCAGTCACTGGGAGGGCGTGTCAGGCTACCTAATTATAGATACAGACGGCAAGTCTGGGCACGCCCCAAAATCAGCTCCTCGTGTCCCCTCTGGGGGAAAACAAAGCTGAAATCAGTGTGGAAGTCAATGAGATGCTAAGATAGAAGTTACACAGAGCACCATCCACAAGGAGCTTGAGACATTTTGAGGGCAATGCCTTAAGGTAGTAATGATGTTCAAATGGTCCGATGTGAATTCTGAACTTGACACCCCTCCAAACGTAATACTGAGGACAAATTAGTTGATGCTTGTTAGCTTCATTAGCTTGCTAACTAGCCAACTTCATTCATCACCACAGTAAGTGTAGCTAACTTTAGCTTGCTAAACGGAGCTAATCTGACTTGTGATTGAAAGTTGCTTCACTTATGACAGGAGCAGAGACAGGTCATGACATTTCTGTCAGTGTTACTGGAATAATAAAGTCATGGAAAATTTATTTTAGTTTAAACCCAAGCAGGCAAATTTTACTAAGCCATCTACCATTGTTAAGCAACTTTCTCTACCTTGTCCATTCACCATAATGTTAATTTGGCCTCTGTTATCCCCCACACTGACTCCACCCATGCATTTTGAGGGCGTTAACCTGACTTGCCGTCTGTATCTATAGCCCCGGAGCTATAATTATGCTATAAAACAAGAAGAGATTCAAGCAAAGGTTGGGTGTAATTCAAGCCCTGTTAAAACAAGCATACAGCAGCCCTGTTCCACAAGCCTGCTGTCTGACTGCATTACATAGCCAGTGGAATGAAAGAATTTTGAACAACATAGACCGAACACGAACACAAAAGCGAAATAAGCAGTTAACATCCAGTCAACGGAACATTCTGATCTTTCGCTCTGTTTCGAATGTAGTGTGTTAAGGTGCCTACAGACCAAAGATCCGCGACGAGATGGGCTGCGACGTTCTTTCATTACATTTGCCTCACTTTCATAATTATTGTTGTGGGGGTTGTCCAGAATAATGACCAGTGTTTTAGTTAGATAAAAAAATCAATTAGCTAAGGCGCCATACCATGATTCTGGGGACCTGGGTTCGATTTCGACACAAGGTCATTTCCCGATCCCTCTCCAAGGTCATTTCCCGATCCCTCCCCAAGGTCATTTCCCGATCCCTCTCCAAGGTCATTTCCCGATCCCTCCCTGTCTGTCTCTCACATTCATCTCCTGTCTCTCTACACTGTCCTGTCTAAGGGAGGTGGAAAAGCCCCCAAAAATATCTTTAAAAAAAAACAGACGTCAACGGTTGTGTGACTGGTCTGTGGTGTGTGCCCTGTCACAGGTGTGTGTGTGCTGAGGGAGGCGTGTGTGAAGTCGGGCACTGAGGAGGGGGCCAGCAGGGGGCAGTGTAGCCAGAGAGCTCTGGAGGTGCTGCAGTCAGCCCTACACTTGTGCCACACACTGGCCACCAGAGATCACCAGCTAGAGGCTGATATACTCTTATACATGGGTAAGTACTGTGTGTGTGTGTGTGTGTGTGTGTGTGTGTGTGTGTGTGTGTGTGTGTGTGTGTTGGCCCTACACTTGTGCCATGCACTGGGTACCACAGATCACCAACTGGAGGCTGATATACTCTTATGCATGGGTAAGTACTGTGTGTGTGTGTGTGTGTGTGTGTGTGTGTGTGTGTGTCGGCCCTACACCTGTGCCACACACTGGGCACCAGGGACCACCAACTGGAGGCTGATATTAGGGCTGGGCGATTATGCAATCTCGATTAGGGATCGCGATCAAATTCAGTTTGATCACAGTGATCCGCTGTGGGCATATTTTCTCGATCACGTGCATTACATGCAGTTGGAAAGGTGCGCGCCAACTGCTGCTAACAATCCAACTTCCCTGCACCGCTGTGAGCAAGCCTAACTTTACCAGAGAGAACGTAGCCGTCGTTTCGGGTATTTATGAAGACACACACATTTCTGTTGTCTTTAGGAAATTCTGGGAGCATTCCATAGTTAGATGTTGGCACACGGACAGCCAGGGGTGAAAGGCTTAAGCGATCGTTAAAAAAAAAACATTAAATTGCGGGTGTAGTAGAGTGTTGTTGATGGTAAAACAGGCGAGGAAGGGAGAAATAGTGGGGCACATTTAGCGGTTGCAATTTTTATCTACGGTTCCC
>JAODXP020004903.1:0-43289 GCA_027497455.2 Sardinella longiceps | reverse complement strand
AGTTACGTATTGCTCACACAACAACAAACATACAAACAACATTCTAAGAAGTAGAAATAATGTTTTTCAATCAAAAACAGAGCCAGACGGTGAAATAAACGCAAAATTCTTGTGCAAAGAAAACCTAGACTAAACTTAAAGAAAAGAAAGCTACTGACTCCCGTCCATAAAACAAAAGACATGACCTTACGTGAGTCTTCTGCAATAACTGAACTAAAGACTAATAAAGTAAAAACCCAACATCAACCACTGCCAGCTCTGAGAATTCAACAAAATATATGTAATATAATCTAAATCCATACTAAATTAAAAGGGGAAAGTATGTAGAGCACCATAAGAACAAAGAAAAATATGTGGTGTGAAATACACAACGCTGAAGTGTGACAGCCCGGCTGGACGGGAATGGGACAGCAGTGTAGGAAGGAGAGGGACGCGAGTCAGCGGTAGTGGGCATCTATATATCCACATCCAAGCCCCGGATCGGCGCTCACAGGAGCCACCTAGAGACAAACAAACAGACAGAAGACAAAACAAACACAGTGCAGGACCGTCCCTACCAACAGACCAAGGGTGTGACAGATACCACTCATCTTTGATTACCACTCTTTTATTCACACACACACACACACACACACACACACACACACACACACCCTTTACTTACCTCTCTTACATTCACTCACATACACCATTCACTCCATCAGCGATTCAGTCTCTTTCACACACAAACGCACAGCACTATCATTTTCAACACACACGCACTCACACAATTATTCCCACCATGGTTTAGGCCCAGTCCCATTACTATCACTTCACTATCACTTCCCCTCGATTTTGGCCCTAACACTCGGTTTGCGCGTTCATGTGTAAGTGTAGGGTGTCCCAATACTTTCGGGACCGAGGGATAGTGGCTTTCAGCTCTTCAAATCGCCCCTTCAAACGGAGGGAGGTCTGGTGCAGACTTCGAATGAAGTGAAGTTGAAGTGAAGATGAAATTACCCACGGTTCTTTGCGAACTGATCAGCTAAACAAATGATTGAGTGTCGGTACCCGATCTCTGTCCTCAGCTCTGGATAAGAGCTTCAAAAATATAGCTACTATTGCAATTAAGCATGTATATATATATATATATATATATATATATATATATATATATATGTCGGGATATCTTAGTTTGATGTAAATTCAGTTGAATTCCGCACAGGTGTGTCAAAACATGACTATTAAAAAGATCGTTATTTTTCAAAGTGCGCGTCGGTACCCGATCTGTGTCCGAATGTACGAGCTGTGTCCCGTTGTCTCAGCTCTGGATAAGAACTTCAAAAAGATAGCTACTGTTGCAATTAAGCATGTATACATATTTTTTAATGTCGGGATATCTTAGTTTGATGTAAATACAGTTCAATTCAGCACTGGTGTATCAAAACATGACTATTAAAAAGATCGATATTTTTCAAAGTGCGCAAATCTTTCAACAGAATTACCAGATCCTCTCATGTGGGTGATTTTCTCAATGATAATTTGTGGATGAAGGCTTTGAACAGTTTATGCCGGTTTAAAGCCTTATATCCGTTCAGACGCGTAAAACAGGTGAAGACGTTTTTACGCAAGTGTTGTCCCATTTATTAGGGGAAGATTTGCACTTCTCACTACACAATCGAGGGGTGTCTCATCTTGGAGGGAACTCGAAAACGAGTGCTAGTGTTAGGGAAGAGAAATGGGACTGGGCCTTACTTGCTTATTCTCACCTAAGCACACACACACACACACACACACACACACACACACACACACACACAGAGCCAGATGTCTTTCCCATGTCCAACATGTCCAGACCCCATAAGGTAATAGCTTCTCCCTCTTTGGTGTGTGTGTGTGTGTGTGTGTGTGTATGTGTGTGTGTTCTTCAGCCGATCTGATGAAGTGTTTCCTTCTCTCTACAGCCTGGAGTCTTGCAGCATTGGAGAGAAAAGCTTTAGAGATCTTGCATCATCACTGAAATCAAACCCCACACACATGAGAGAGCTGCAGCTGAGTAGGAATAAAGTAGGAGATGCAGGAATGAAGCATCTTTCTTCTCTTCTGGAGGATCCCAACTGCAAACTGGAGAAACTACAGTGAGTATCACAAGACATAATGCTGAGTTACTCACTCCATACACATCCCAACACTTACAGTACTTTCGTGCACACACACACACACACACACACACACACACACACACACACACACACACACACACACACACACACACACCCTTTACTTACCTCTCTTACATTCACTCACATACACCATTCACTCCATCAGCGATTCAGTCTCTTTCACACACAAACGCACAGCACTATCATTTTCAACACACACGCACTCACACAATTATTCCCACCATGGTTTACTTTCTTATTCTCACTTAAACACACACACACACACACACACACACACACACACACACACACACACACACACACACACACACACACACACACACACACACACACACACACACACAGAGCCAGATGTATTTTCCACATGTCCAACATGTCCAGACCCCATAAGGTAATAACTGCTCCCCTCTTTGGTGTGTGTGTGTGTGTGTGTGTGTGTGTGTGTGTGTGTGTATGTGTGTGTGTTCTTCAGCCGATCTGATGAAGTGTTTGCTTCTCTCTACAGCCTGGAGTCTTGCAGCATTGGAGAGAAAGGCTTTAGAGATCTTGCATCATCACTGAAATCAAACCCCACACACATGAGAGAGCTGCAGCTGAGTAGGAATAAAGTAGGAGATGCAGGAATGAAGCATCTTTCTTCTCTTCTGGAGGATCCCAACTGCAAACTGGAGAAACTACAGTGAGTATCACAAGACATAATGCTGAGTTACTCACTCCATACACATCCCAACACTTACAGTACTTTCGTGCGCACACACACACACACACACACACACACACACACACACACACACACATACACATACACACACACACACACACACACACACACATGCACACACACACAAATTTATTTAAGATTTCTTACAGTTAGGATGCTTCTGTAATACTTATCTTGAGTTAAGATAAGAAAAAGGACTTAGGAATGGTTGTTCTGTAATGACTCTTAACCTAATAGCATCCTAAACTACCGTTACCATGGTTATCAGACAGTTAACATTCAAGTTGGGAAGTTTCTGTAATATGCCCCCAGGTCAGTAGACCTAATGAATCCCTCCCCAAATTTACAGATTGAACATTTTAGTCAAGTCAGTTTCCTGAACAGCGTCAATGGTTTATTCAGATCAATTCCGATTCCCCTTTGGTCTTCTTAGAATTGAATAACAAACAGAAACAATGCAATAGCAATAACGTGAGGATTCCACTGCTCATCAGTTCAACGGGTGCGCCATTTTTAAATGGGAAATAGGTCGTTTTAAAGGTAAATAAAGGGGCAGGGCTCATTACTTTGACTCACTGCATGAATGAAATGGCGAAATACGTAAATGACAATACGTCACTATGCTTAGTTAGCAAGTATAAGAATGAAAAAAAGAACAACTGACAAAATGTAGTACATCGCTACAAGTTGATCTGATGAAGTATTTCCTTCTCTCTCCATAGTCTCTATAATTGCAATATTGAAGAGGAAGGCCTCAGAGCTCTTGCATCAGCACTGAGATCAAACCCCTCACACATGAGAGAGCTGCAGCTTGGTGAGAATAAAGCAGGAGATGCAGGAATGAAGCATCTTTCTTCTCTTCTGGAGGATCCCAACTGCAAACTGGAGAAACTAGAGTGAGTATCACACACACACACACACACACACACACACACACACACACACACACACACACACACACACACACACACACACACAGCCCTCACTCCCACTACCCTCTCTCAGAATCTCACACACATCACACACAAAACTAAACTCCATTAATGCCTTGCCTGGCTGTATTTCACGAATCCATTCCTCACATTTTTCAACATTTTTCAACTGTTTCCTTCTCTCCCCTATAGCCTTTATAACTGCAATATTGGAGAGGAAGGCTTCGGAGCTCTTGCATCAGCACTGAGATCAAACCCTCACACATGAGAGAGCTGCAACTGAGTGGGAATAAAGTAGGAGATGCAGGAATGAAGCATCTTTCTTCTCTTCTGGAGGATCCCAACTGCAATCTGGAGAAACTAGAGTGAGTATCACAACACACAATACTGAGATACTCACTCAAGTTACTCACACACACTGAGTTACTCACGCACACACGCACACCTGGAATATCCCTATTATAAACTTAATATCAATAAGAATAGTGAGTTTACAGACACTTCATCTTAACACACACACACACAGTCTGAACAAATTATGGTTGAAGGTGGAAGTATAGCCAAGCATATTTGGTATCAATGGAACCGTAATTTTGCATAAATGTAGGATATTTAAAAAAAAAAATAAATAAATAAAGTTATAGAGCTTTGAATGGACCATGTTATAATGATTCCCATTTTTAAATGGGAAATAGGTAATCTCAGAGGTAAACTAGATGTACCGCATGGCGGTACAAAATATGACCGCCGCTCAGTCCTGCACATTCTCTGCATATCTCTATCATGTTATAAATGTGTGTCTGCATGAGTGAGTTTGCTTTTGTGTACAAGTATAAGAGTGTGTGTGTGTGTGTGTGTGTGTGTGTATGTGTGTGTGTGTGTGTGTGTGTGTGTGTGTACCCGTGCGCATGTGTGCTTGTGTGTACGGTATGTAGTGTGTGTGTGTGTGTGTGTGTGTACCAGTGTGCATGTGTGCTTGTGTGTATGTAGTTATATATGAGCACATATGATGTAAATGATCATTTAAATTTTGTAACCCAGCAACCATTCACTTAATAGCACCATCTACAGGTCAATGGTTGTATAGTCATTAAATGTACATATAAATTCATTTATTTTATAGCCCTCCATGGATGAAATTCCACAAAACTTGACATATTCCCACAAGATGTCAGGTTCATCATACACATTAAATTTGGTGCAGTTTATAACATCTGATGTAAAGATAGGGACAATTAAAGCAGTATAATATTGCATTTTAATTTTTTATCATGGGGGTGCAAATCACAAATGACTGGTTATAAGCTAAGTTGATGTGGGCTCTTGTGACCAACATTCCATAAAAATTTCATCATCCTCAATGTCACGGGTCAGGTAGTTTTTTTAGGAAAAACTGCATTTTTTGGGTTTCATGGGGGCCCCGCAAAGATGGAGTGGCCCCCGGGGACCAAACAAAATTTTTCCGTAAAAGTCTACTGGGGCTACATGCCCACGTTGCCCCGTGTGCCCCGGTGTTACGGTGACCCGAGAATCGTTGACCAAAAATTCATTAAGTAGATGACGGGAGAAAAAAAAAAAAAAACTTTGACAATCATTATATGACCGCTACGCTTGCTACTCTGCGGCGGTCATAATAAAGGAGCAGGGCTCATTACTTTGACTCACTGCATGAATGAAATGGCAAAATACGTAAATGACAATACGTCACTATGCTTAGTTACGAACTTACAGCAAGTATAAGAATGAAAAAGAACAACTGACAAAATGTAGTACATCGCTACAAGTTGAACTGATGAAGTATTTCCTTCTCTCTCCTATAGTCTCTATAATTGCAATATTGAAGAGGAAGGCTTCAGAGCTCTTGCATCAGCACTGAGATCAAACCCCTCACACATGAGAGAGCTGCAGCTGGGTGAGAATAGAGCAGGAGATGCAGGAATGAAGCATCTTTCTTCTCTTCTGGAGGATCCCAACTGCAAACTGGAGACACTAAAGTGAGTATCACACACACACACACACACACACACAGCCCTCACTCCCTCAGTATCTCATTCATACACGCAATGATTTGTCACTTATTTCCTTATTTACCCTCTCTCAGAATCTCACACATACACACACATCACACACAAAACTAAACTCCATTAATGCCTTGCCTGGCTGTATTTCACGAATCCATTCCTCACATTTTTCAACTCTCTTGGTTGCTCTTTATTTCACACACACACACACACACACACACACACACACACACACACACACACACAAAAATAACAGTTTGCTGTCTCATATGTCCATTCTTTGCAGAACCCAAGATGTAATAACTGCTCCCCTCTTTGCTGTGTCTGTGTAGATAGACACTTTAGTAATAATTAACAACCATTAACAAAGGGTTAGGTAATGGCTAGTTTGCTATGTATTTGCTCTGTTGGTGCGTCCTCTGTTAAAGTGTTTCCTTCTCTCCCCTACAGCCTGTATAACTGCAATATTGGAGAGGAAAGCTTCAGAGCTCTTGCATCATCACTGAAATCAAACCCCTCACACATGAGAGAGCTGCAGCTGAGTGGGAATAAAGTAGGAGATGCAGGAATGAAGCATCTTTCTTCTCTTCTGGAGGATCCCAACTGCAATCTGGAGAAACTAGAGTGAGTATCACAACACACAATACTGAGATACTCACTCAAGTTACTCACACACACTGAGTTACTCACACACACACACACACACACACACACACACACACACACACACACACACACACACACACACCTGGAATATCCCTATTATAAACTTAATATCAATAAGAATAGTGAGTTTACAGACACTTCATCTTAACACACACACACACAGTCTGAACAAATTATGGTTGAAGGTGGAAGTATAGCCAAGCATATTTGGTATCAATGGAACCGTAATTTTGCATAAATGTAGGATATTTAAAAAAAAAAAAAAAAAAATGTTATAGAACTTTGAATGGACCATGTTATGATTGTTAGGCCAAAATTGCATATTATTACATATGGATATTTGCTGATATATGTATGTAAAATACGATAGGGTTTCCTCTCCTTCAATCTTTCCTGGTACCAGCACATGGCAAGACAGTTGAGTAGCTACCGCAGGTCATCAGATGGGCACCCTCCCTTCTTTTGATGTTTCGTCAAATTAAGCCCATGACACATCGGGAGGGTTTTGTCCGCAAATCCAGCATCCTGGATCTACCCCAGTTGACCGCCACTCAACTCTCTGCCATTGGTCCTTCCACCGCCTTGCTCTGTCACCTCACATCCCACTGAATCCAGATCCACCTGGATGCTGCCTCTGCCTGCCCAGTGATGTTCCCTACCAAGCGCTTCCTGGCCACCCCTTCTATTCCCAACTGCCCCAGCATTCTCCAAAGTGACTGCCCAGTAAAGCCCCTGGGCAGGGAGGTTCCAGGCCTTCCACCCGTTTTGCTGGCAGTCATGTATCAGCCCTTGATATTTCCCTTATTGCGCTAATGCGTCCTCCTTGATCCTCTCACCAGGGTACAGTAAGCTCTATGAGCACTACCTGTTTAGTGCTCCTAGACCTAAGGAACATATCTGGTCTACGACTGGGAATTTAAGCTGCTTCCTCAGGTCTGCCCGCATATCCCAGTCGTTAGCTGAGGCCAAGATGCCTTTGTTCCTCCATCCTGCAGCAGCTGTCTTGCCTGTCCTCACGAAATAGATAATGCAGGGCCTAGTGGAAATGTCTTTTACCTTTTTCTTTGCCTGTTCAACCCCGGCTGCTAACTGAGCTGAATCTTATCATGACGCCACCAGAATTTTCCATCAGTCAAGCTTGACTGGCAAGATGAGAGAACATGTTCCAGGTTGGCTGGTTTCCCACAGAGCTTCAAGTTGGGGCTCTCCATCAACCCCCATGTATGGAAGTATGATGGGGTCAGGCAGAACATCATAAACTGAGCACAGAAGGAACTTTATGTATGCTTCCATACTCCAGATGTCAGGTCAGACCCCTCTCTTGCACACCTTCCCATTTTGTCCAGCTGCCTTGCTTTTTCATGGCTATGGCATTCACAATGCCGTGTCAACCTTGCAGATCTCTATCTGCACCATGTGTTGTTCATTTGGAATTGCTTTTTTCCAGCTTGCCCTAGTTGAACAGCCCAGTCCAAGCCTGCCCTTAGCTACTGTCCCCACAATGTCCACCTGGTGCAGCCGATTCTCCACCTCAGTGAGTGCTGGCTGCCCACTTGCGACCTGTCCTGATGGTTATGTCTGCCTGCCGTACTTTCTCATCCTTGCTGTCTCACAACATTATGGCCCGCCGTATCTGTTGCTTTAAATTCCTCTACAACAGATATTACAGTTGTACTGCCGGTGCTGTACAATCCAATGAGCTAAAGCTTTTTGGTACACCTAGCCATCTCCTCAGGTAGGTGGAAACTGTTCTCTCCAATACCTCAACAGAGGAGACTGGTATTGCAATAACAAGCAGTAACGACAGCAGGAGTACCCCATGCTGGTACCCCCAGGCCTTGTATTTGCCAGGTAAACCACTCTTCTATAGGGATGTCATCCAGCCTTTTGCAGCTTTTTGGCTAAACATCTCCTTCACACTCTGTTTGTCATTTAGGTCTGCCCTATACCATTTCCTTAAGGTCTTCGCCGGTCTTCCCTTGAGTGTCGGGATAATATATTATATATTGTACCAAACTTGGTGTACCTGCTCACAATAAGGCATTGATGAACTTAGTATTTCCTCAATATCAAGGGGTCAAAGGTCAAGGTCACATGAGGTCATACTTGATGTGCAACGTTTGTTTTATGACTCAAGCAGAATGAAGAATCCTCATGAGACCTAACCACAGTTAATTAAGCTCATAAAACTGAGGCATCAAATATTGTGGGGTCAAACAAACAAATTGGGTCATGAGGCTATAATAGGCTGAGGCACAATATCAAACATCTGAAGTGAAATTAATAGTAACAACATTTCATAATTGCAATCAGCATCCACTACATCATTAGAATATCGTATATCATTTAGGCAAGCAATAGAAGTATTACATCAAACCACACCTGTCAGGGTACTTATTTAGCAGCGGGGGATGACCAGAAGATCCCTGTCAGTGGACCGCAATGACCTTAGTGGGGGGGTGAAGGAGGTCAGCAAGGTAGTGGGGGGCAAGTGCATGAAGTGATGTGTAGGTGAGGAGGAGACAGGGAGCCAGTGAAGTTGCATCAGGATGGGGGTGATATGCTGCCAGTGCCTAGTGCCTGTAAGGACTCATGCAGCACAGTTCTCAATATACTGCAGTCTGTCATGTGTTTTGTTGGGCAGACCTGACAGGATGGCATTGCTGTAGTCCAAGTGGGATGAGATGAATGAGAGGATGAGGGTCTCTGTTATGGTTTTGGAAAGTGAGGGCCGGAGTCTTGAGATGTTTCTCAGGTGGTAAAAGGCAGACTTGGTTTTTATGTGTGCCTGGAATGACACAGTGGAGTCCAAGATGACACCCAGGTTGCGGACTTCAGTAGATGATGGAACATCCATCCACGTCTAGATGTAAGTCACCAACTTTCCGAAGCAGTGGCGCTGATGTCACCACCATGAGCTCAGTTTTATTGCTGTTGAGTTAGAGAAGATTAGTGGTCATCCAGGTTTTTGTCTTGCGAGCAGTTGACAAGTGGCTTGGGTGGGAGCTGAGAAAAGGGTTTGATGGTAATGTACAGCTGTGTGTCATCAGTGTAGCAGTGGAAATTGAGTCCAAGGTAGTGGATCATTTGTCCAAGAGGGAGCATGTAGATGGTGAATAGGAGGGGGCAAGCACACGCCTGAGCCTGAGGGACATGATTGGTTAGGGCTGTTGCGGAGTGTGAGACTTTCAGAGTGATGTATTGTTGAAGATTTGATAGATAAAACTGGAACCAGGAGAGTGCAGTATCAGAAAGCGCAGTGAACTCAGAAAGATGGCTTAGGAGAATGGTATGAGAGACTTTGTCAAAGGCGGCTGGGAGGTCGAAGAGGATGAGGATGGTCATTGGCCATTGTCAGCAGCGGTGAGTAGGTCATTGGTGATCTTGACAAGGGCAGTCTCTGTGCTGTGATGGGCTCTGAATCCAGATTGTAAGGGTTCAAAGAGCTCATGGTGGGACATGGTGCTGGAATTGGGCAGCTTTTTCACAGCTTTTCCAAGATTTTACTCAGGAAGGGGAGGTTAGAGATGGGCCGGTAGTTGTTGGGGTCATCATGGTCAAGACCAGGCTTTTTCATTGTGGGGGTGGCGGCAGCTGTTTTGAGGCGGGTAGGCACCACACCAGACTGAGGGGTTTATGATGGCAGTCGTAGTGAGGCATAGCACAGGCATGATTTAACAAAACTGGTGGGCATGGGGTCCAGTTGGCTGGAGGATTTGGCTTTAGTTACCAGGTCAGTGACTTGGCTAACATTCAGAGGAGAAAAGGAGGAGAGTTTATGCTGCAGTGGGCAGGTGGCCGGGGTGGAGATGTCCTGCCAAGGCTGGTGGACAGCAGGCAATTGTTCTGGGATCGGAGTAGAACCCAGGAGCTGCTGCTGGATGGTGTCCACTTTGAGTGTGAAATAGCATTATGGTTGTTGGTTATTGATGAGCATGGAGTAGTAGCTGGTTTTGGCTGTGGAGAGAGCCTTTTGTAGCTCCTGACATGGTCCCTGTATGCTTCACGGTGGACGGTGAGGCCAGATTTCTTATAGAGTCGCTCCAACCAGCGCCCTGTTGCCTTTCTGAGGCATAGCTCAGGAGTGAACCATGGGGCAGGGTTGGAGAAGGAGGCTGATCGGGTGACCAGGGGCTCCACAGAGTCCGGGCTGAAAGAGAGCGCAGTGTTGTAGTGTTCCACCAGAGAGACTACTGAGGGATCTGATCTGATGGGGAGCAGTGAGATGAGTCGTTATGATAATGGAGAGCTCAGGCAGGTGCACTTGTTTGGTTTTCTGAAAAGTAATGGTTCGTGGGGCACAATGTTGAAATCACCCAGAAGAATGGTTGATGGGGACATGGGGCAGACTGGCAAGCAGCTCAGCGAGCTCAGGAAGGAAGCAGGTAGAGGCTTTAGGTGGTTTATAAATCAGGACAACTTACAGCTGTGCAGCCCCAGTCAGAACAAAGTGGAGACACTCAAAGGATGAGACACTGACAGGATGTTCTTTGACCAAGATATCAGACCGATGTATGACAGCAAGTCCACCACTAGGCAACAAGGTTTTTGTATGTAGATATACCTTGGTGGGGTAACTTGGTTGAAATTCTTGGTCTTGGTGGCTTTGCCATGTTTCAGTCAAGCATAAAAAATATTTTTTTTTTCTCAGAGATCATGTCATGAATGAGTAAGGCCTTATTGTTTAATGATCTGACATTTTGTAGCATGAATGTAGCTGTCATCACTGTGATTGCAGAGCTGACAGTACAGGCCAGGTTTCGGAGATTGGCAGGTGGTGGGCGTGGTTTGCGTTGAAGACGTCTCTGCAGCGAGGCATGACACATAACTGCATTAACAGCCGGAGTTTTTTCCAAGAAGACAAACTTATGACGAGAAGCCCTATGCGCATAGGGTGGTCATCGCAGGAGGCAGAGTGATTTTATAACATCCAGGCATCTTGGGGAGAAGGAGGTGGAGAGTTTCAGGAGTTCACCAGCGGTGTATTTTATGAGCGTCATGGTAACATAGTCGATTGCCTAGATTGCCCGCTAGCTTGGCTTGCTAGCTACACATAGAATGAGCTATCAGCAAGTCAAGAGGTCAGCAGAGCCTGCAGGAGCAGTTCCAGCGATGATAGTTAGCCAGGCGGGCTGGATCGAAGTGTATCCTTTGCACCAATGGCACGGTAGGTAGGTAATCCACAACACAGTTTGTTAACGTCAGTGTGACCACAGATGTCAGGCGATCATGGATTACCTTATACTGAAATTACCATGTTGACAGACTAGTAGTGAACTTGTTGCAAAGATTGTAATACTTTTCAGACGCTATAAAACTCAAGTAGCGTTAGTGATTCGGACCTGAGAAGCAGCGACATTCACACCAGCGTCCTCTCAGCATCCGGGCATGTATGCCTCTGATTAAATTAAGTCTTGACTTGATTAAGTACACATAAGGTCATAAGTACACTTGCTCTACAGCAGTGGCTATAATAATTGAAGGGGAGGTAGTGAGATGGAGATTATACATTAAAAATTGGAATGCGGGACTGCTTTCCAGTTTAGTTTCAGAGGCCATGAATCATGTCTAGCTGTTCAGCTGTCTGACTGGTTGGGGGAAGAAGCTCTTCCCCATTCTGGAGGTGCGGGCAGTTATGGTGCGGTACCTTCTGCCTGATGGCAACAGTGGGATGGATGTGTTGCGTCCATCACAATTCTTGTGGCTTTGTGCAGACAGCAAGTAAATGTCAGAGAGGGAGGGGGGAGTGGCCCAGTGATCTTCACGATCGTCTGCATGGCCTTTCATTCTGCAGCAGAGCAGTTTCCATACCACGCTGTGATGCCACTGCTGAGGATGCTCTCATAGATACAGACGGCAAGTCCGGGCACGCTCATAAAATCAGCTCCTCGTGTCCCCCATGTGGGGGAAAACAAACCCTAAATTAGTGAAGGAGTCAATGGCATGCTAAGCTACAAGTTACACTGAGCACCATCTACAAGGAGCCAGACACATTTTTGAGGGCAATGCCTGAAGGTAGTAATGATGGTCAGATGGTCCGATGTGAATTCTGAACTTGACACCCCTCCAAACGCGATACTGATGACAATTTAGATGATGTTTGTTAGCTTCATTAGCTTGCTAACTAGCCAACTTCATTGATCACCACAGTAAATGTAGCTAACTTTAGCTTGCTTAACTGAGCTAATCAGACTTGTGATTGAAAGTTGCTTTACTTTTGACAGGAGCAGAGACGGATCATGACATTTCTGTTAGTGTAACTGCAATAAACAAATCATGGAAAAATTATTTTAGTCTAAACACAAGTAGGCAAACAGGTCATGATTAGACAAAACATCTAATATGGACTTTGTTCAATTTTACTTAGCGATCTTATATTGTTAAGCAACTTTCTCTACCTTGTCCATTCACCATAATGTTAAATTGGCCTCTGTTATAGATACAGACGGCAAGTCTGACCACGCCCACAAATATAGCTCCGCTGTGGGGGAATTAGAGAAAAATAGTCCCATCTGGGGGAAAGAGCAGGCTCACACAGTGGGGAAGTCAATGGCATGCTAAGCTAGAAGTTACACTGAGCACCATCTACAAGGAGCCAGACACATTTTTGAGGGCAATGCCTGAAGGTAGTAATGATGGTCAGATGGTCCGATGTGAATTCTGAACTTGACACCCCTCCAAACGCGATACTGATGACAATTTAGATGATGTTTGTTAGCTTCATTAGCTTGCTAACTAGCCAACTTCATTGATCACCACAGTAAATGTAGCTAACTTTAGCTTGCTTAACTGAGCTAATCAGACTTGTGATTGAAAGTTGCTTTACTTTTGACAGGAGCAGAGACAGCTCATGACATTTCTGTTAGTGTAACTGCAATAAACAAATGACGGGGAAATTATTTTAGCCAAAACACAAGCAGGCAAACAGGTCATGATTAGACAAAACATCTAATATGGACTTTGTTCAATTTTACTAAGCGATCTTTTATTGTTAAACAACTTACTCTACCTTGTCCATTCACCATAATGTTAAATTGGCCTCTGTTATCCCCCACGCTGACTCCACCCTCGCATTTTGGGGGCGTTAACCGTACTTGCTGTCTGTATCTATCCCCCACGCTGACTCCACCCTCGCACTTTGGGGGCGTTAACCGTACTTGCCGTCTGTATCTATTGGTCCCTCCGTAAAAGGTAATGAGATTGGGGAGGTGGGCTTTCTGCAGGAAGTGGAGGTGTTGCTGGGCTTTGGTGATGTTTGTGGTGTTCTGAGTCATGACTGATGTGAGATTGTCTGTGATTTGGACACCAAGAAACCTGTACGGGATCCCATTTTCTATTCTTATCAATCCAACCTACTTTACTTTCCAGCACCTATGCTAAGCTAATGCTACAAACAACTAGGAATAATGGGGTGAATAATTTATTTTCATAAAAAGGTGGAGTATTCCTCTAACCTTTGATCCCATGACCATGGGCCCCTAATAATTTTGTCAATGTAAGTAGGCTAATGGAGGGGAAAAGGTGGACCTCATATCAGATGAACCATGTAGTCTTATCTCTTATGCTTAAATATTTGAATGAAGGCTATCAAGAAATGTATTGTGGCTTATTGTAGCCTATATTCACTGATATTTTTTCAGCAATGTTGTTAACCTCATGCCTATGTTTACTGCCATTTATGCGCGATGCATCAGTTGACTAATAAATATGCAGAGGTAAACTGTAATCAGAGGGGAAAACAAAGAGCCTGCCCTGCAGGTTAACCTATCGTCATAGTGCTATGAAGCAAAATCTAAGCTACGTGAGTTTGATAACGACAAAATAACTTTTCATCAATGGGACTGCCTGCCTTTTTCACCACTTTAAGCAGATAGTCAAATGTTGGAATTCATAGACATCCTGATGCAGAACAACTCAGTACTATACAACCAACTGCGGGCGAAGCGCAGGCTGTCAATTGTTTTTATCGTTGCTAGAAACTAACGGAAGTTTGTTATCCCTACCCACCTCTTCACCGTGTTCTAGAACCAGGAAATGTGATAAAGGTCTATTAACTTCCCTGTCTTACCTAGGGGGCAAAGGGGGTGTAAACAGACATGGGCTGCTGTAAAAGGTTGTTCTACAAAAATGAAATCTAGGATGGCCAAGGATCAAAACCTGGGTGCACAACCCGGTCAACAAGCTGTTGGTTATATTATGTGTTATCAGCCACTTTATGCCCCATTGTAAGTCTATGGAGCGACATTTTAAAGCTGAATAGGGTAAAAAATTTAACTAATAGATATCCCCACAAAAATTGGTATGCTGACTATTTACAGTGGGGAGAACAAGTATTTGATACACTGCTGATTTTTCAGGTTTTCCCACTTGCAAAGTATGTAGAAGTCTGTAATTTCTATCATGGATACTCTACAACCATGAGTGATGGGATGTAAAACAAAAATCCAGAAAATCACATTGTATGATTTTTAAATGATTATTTTCCATTTTATTGCAAGAAATAAGTATTTGATACATCAGAAAAACAGAGGTTTTCTATTGAATTCAGGTTTGGAGACTGGCTAGGCCACTCCAGGACCTTGAGATGTTTCCTACGGAGCCACTCCTTAGTTGCCCTGGCTGTATGTTTTGGGTGGTTGTCATGCTGGAAGACCCAGCCACGACCCATCTTCAATGCTCTTACTGAGGGAAGGAGGTCGTTGGCCAAGATCTCACGATACATGGCCCCATCCATCCTTCCCTCAATACGGTGCAGTCGTCCTGTCCCCTTTGCAGAAAAGCATCCCCAAAGAATGATGTTTCCACCGCCATGCTTCGTAGTTGGGATGGTGTTCTAGGGGTTGTACTCATCATTCTTCTTCCTCCAAACACGACGAGTGGAGTTAAACTCAAACAGTTCTATTTTTGTTTCATCAGACCACATGACCTTCTCCCAGTCCTCCTCTGAATCATCCAAATGGTCATTTGCAAACTTCAGGCAGGCCTTGACATGCGTTGGCTTGAGCAAGGGCACCTTGCGTGCACTGCAGGATTTTAATCCTTGACGGCGTAGTGTGCTACTGATGGTTTTCTTTAAGACTGTTGTCCCAGCTCTATTCAGGTCATTGACCAGGTTCTGGCGTGTAGTTCTGGGCTCATTCCTCACCTTCCTCATGATCACTGATGCCCCACGAGGTGAGATCTTGCATGGCGCCCCAGACCGAGGGAGATTGACAGTTGTCTTGAATTTCTTCCATTTTCTAATAGTTGCACCAACAGTTGTTGCCTTCTCACCAAGCTGCTTGGCTATTGTCCTATAGCCAATCCCAGCCTTGTGCAGGTCTACAATTTTATCCCTGATGTCCTTACTCAGCTCTCTGGTCTTGGGCATTGTGGAGACGTTGGAGTCCGATTGATTGTGTGGACAGGTGTCTTTTATACAGGTGCAAACTAGTTCAAACAGGTGCAGTTAATACAGGTAATGAGTGGAGAACAGGAGGGCTTCTTAAAGAAGAACTAACATGTTTGTGAGAGCCAAATATCTCACTGGTTGATAGATGATCAAATACTTATGTCCTGCAATAACATGCAAAATAATTATTTAAAAATCATCTACTGTGATTTTCTGGATTTTTGTTTTAGATTTCATCACTTACAGTTGTAGACTACCTGTGATATAAGTTACAACCTTCTACATGCTTTGCAAGTGGGAAAACCTAAGAAATCAGCAGTGTATCAAATACTTGTTCTCCCCACTGTATGTTAAGATGAAACTTTTTTGTATTGGAAGTTTTCTGAAATATCATGTATGCCTATGTAAATGAGGCATCATACCCTTGCATAGGCCGATACAATAACGATTACATGTCCATCTGTAGCTTACCTTAAGGGTAAATGAGCTAGACAGCCTAAATTATATATTTTTAAGAAGCCTAAACCATGTAGATGAGATTTATTGTGCACTGAGACAAGTACCCTTTTCTTCCACACCATGGACAATACATAATCCTCTAGGGTATTTGCATTCCATTAAAATGCATTGAATCTCAATTTGCACCCATTTAGCCCTAACCCTGTGGCCACACGGGAGGGCAACTGGGCAATTTGAACAAGCAACTCGGTTGCCAAGGAGGCATGACTCGTATGAAGTTCGTTGCTACCGGCAAAAACTAAAATATGCGTCTGGTAGCGACATCGCCACAGATGTATTTTTGTGTTACAAAACCCATGTTTTCAGATTTATCTTACTTCATTTGCCGCCTCGTTTTACAAAATATCAAGTCATAAATCCTTAACTTCTTAGTTTGTTACCGATAAATGCGATTTTGGAGTTAGCTCCGCCATTACAGGCGTCCGATCAAAATTCTTTTTGAAAGTATGCCGTCATGCATGGCTTCACTCTGATTGCCGTTTATGAGAAATCGCCTTGTTAAATCGCCCAACTTTTGCAGAAAATAGCCCGCATTTCTATTTTTTCCCCGCCCACCAGGCGATCTGTTGCTCAGTTGCCTGTACTAATCGCCCGTTGCCTACCGTCATTGAAAATGAATGGGAACTAGTCGCCCAACACCAGTGAATTTATCGCCCGTGTGACCACGGGGTAATAGGCAGTGTATCCCAAAATTGCCAAAATTAACATAATTTCATATTCAGCATAGCCTCATTTCTCACAAGTAGTGTGTTTGGTTGGTAGAGGTGTACTGTAAACCCCCCCTGACCCATGGCCTAAAACGTATAGGCTACCAAATATGTATTGCATTAGGCAATGGGTCATCTACATCAATGTCCAAAGTATTTCAGAAGACTTGCAATACAAAACAGTTTTATTTTGACATGTATAGTCAACATGCCAATTTTTGTGGGGATATCTATTAGTTAAATTTTTTACCCTATTCAGCTTTAAAATGTCGCTCCATAGACTTACAATGGGGCATAAAGTGGCTGATAACACATAATATAACCAACAGCTTGTTGACCGGGTTGTGCACCCAGGTTTTGATCCTTGGCCATCCTAGATTTCATTTTTGTAGAACAACCTTTTACAGCAACCCATGTCCTCAAAAAAAGGGGGTCGTGCCCCCTAGGTATCTGTATTTCACACCCATTCTTGGAATTCATGGAATCTTGCACGCGAGCACACACACACACACACACACACACATAATCAACCATTCCAGAACTTTTGATGTAATAACTGCTCCTCTCTTTGTTGTGTGTGTGTGTGTGTGTGTGTGTGTGTGTCGTTCAGCTGATCTGATGTAGTGTTTCCTTCAGCCTGTCTAGCTGCAGTATTGCAGAGGAAGGCTTCAGAGCTCTTGCATCAGCACTGAGATCAAACCCCTCACACATGAGAGAGCTGCAGCTGAGTAGGAATAAAGTAGGAGATGCAGGAATGAAGCATCTTTCTTCTCTTCTGGAGCATCCCAACTGCAAACTGGAGAAACTACAGTGAGTATCACAAGACATAATACTGAGTTATGTCTTACTGAGACTCAACACACACACACACACACACACACACAAAGCCCTCACCCCTTCTGTATCACAATCATACACAGAAAGATTCATTACTTATTGCTGTATTTACCCTCTCTCCCAATGTCACACACATACAAACACACACACACACACACACACACACACACACACTAATTAGGTATGTGTTAGTGGCTAGCATGTGCTCCTTAAAATAAAGTGTCACCAACTTTCCACTCTCTCGGTTGCTCTTTATTTCACACATATTCACAATAGCGCATTCACAATCGTGCACACACACACACACACGCACACAGTTTGATCTCTCAAATGTCCATCCTTTTCAGAACCCATGAGGTAATAACTGATCACCTCTTTGTGTGTGTGTGTGTGTGTGTGTGTGTGTGTGTGTGTGCATCTGCGTGTATCGTTCAGCTGATCTGATGAAATGTTTCCTTCTCTCTCCTACAGCCTGGAGTCCTGCAGTATTGGAGAGGAAGGCTTCAGAGCTCTTGCATCAGCACTGAGATCAAACCCCACACACATGAGAGAGCTGCAGCTGAGTTGGAATAAAGCAGGAGATGCAGGAATGAAGCATCTTTCTTCTCTTCTGGAGCATCCCAACTGCAAACTGGAGAAACTATAGTGAGTATCACAAGACACAATACTGAGTTACTCACTCAACACACACGTCATTACACACACACACACACACACACACACACACACACACACACACACACACACACACACACACACTCCTTTCAGAATTTAGTTTCCTTCTTACGCTCACACACAGACACCACTCACTCCGTCAGTTATTCACACTCTTTCAGGCATACGTACACACACACACACACACACACACACACACACACACACACACACACACACACATACACACACACACACACACACACGTCACAGTCTCCCTGTCTCTCTACCACACTCAATGGCTCACTCTCAGACAGACAATTCTCTCTATTGCTCAATCTTACAAACACACAACAGCAAACATACAAGCAACATTCTAAGAAGTAGAAATAATGATTTTCAATCAAAAACAGAGCCAGATGGTGAAATAAATACAAAACAAGTGCAAAGAAAACCTAGACTAAACTTAAAGAAAAGAAAGCTACTGACTCCTGTCATAAAACAAAAGACATGAACTTGCGTGAGTCTTCTGCAATAACTGAACTAAAGATAGCCTGGCAAATTTGCCATCCCCTTGGTCTACACCAGGGGTCTCAAGCTCAAATGGGCTGGTGGCCACTACGGTCAACATTGTCTGACTGGAGGGCCACCTCAGGCGGTCAATTGTATTTATTTATTTTTTTTAGGCTTCGTTTAACAAGGACCTACACATTTCCTTTGCAATTATTATTATTTATTTATTTTAATCTAAAGATATGATTCAATATTAGGCCTATATCACATCATTGAATGCATAGCCTACTAGAACAAATATCAATATTTTCACTTTTAAATATAGGAGATTATCTTAAATCTAGTAATATAAGAGTCATGATAAAGGTATTCTGTATATGCAACAATTTGCAACAATATATGTGCTGACATTTTATTAATTATCATAATTATGAATATTAGATATATAATTTATTGCTAATTTGAATCTTGAGACAACATTTTACTTAAAGTTACTTAAAGTTAGTCCTGACAAAACAGGGAGTTAAAAACAACTTTCACTATGGAAGAGAATTTTGGTATGACACTGTTGAAGACAATGCAGAAATTTTATATGATTTCAAGATTGTATTACTCGGAAACCGCTAATCGCAAAGACGACTGCTATGTACCATTGTAATCTGTAGGTTTTCCTGTTTATTTTGATTTGCGTTGTGTCATAGTTAAGTGAAGAATCCGTGAGATATTGCAAAAGGAACAATGTATGACATGGACGCAGCACTGTATTGGTGATCATAATTTTAATACATATTCAACGCTAATTATCTCGCGAAGTGTTCATCACAGAAACTAACTACTAGCACCGTTGGTGCCCATATTACTTCGGTACGATAAAAACTGCGCGAGTAGTGTGACGGAGAAGAACGGGTGCACCGCCGTCGGGATGTTTGCGCCTCTCTCCAGGGCCGGATTGCACTGTAATTTTGCCACCGATCGCGGGCCGGATCTGGGCCGGATTTGGCCCGCTGGCCGGGAGTTTGAGACCCCTGGTCTACGCTTTAGCTTCTTATAAGAGTCTGGCACTGTTCCATTGACGAATGATTTCAAGCTGGAGGCGTGGACACCGTAGAAGTTTGAAAGGTAAAGAATTGGGGGTAAAGAAGCCTAGTGGGAGCCGTCACGCAGCCACTGTTGCAAACAATGTTTACACATTGATTATCAGAAACACCGAAGTCTTAAACGAGGGACTATGTCAGTGGATACGTGCAAAGTTAAAAGAATGGAGGGCTCACTGTATTATCACAAATAACATTTGCCAATGCCCAAGGAGGCCCAGTATGTGGCTTTAGAAAGAAAATAATGAAAGTGTCAAGTAAATTCTATCACTGTAAAGTACATTTCTGTAATAGCGAATTGTGCACAGAAAAACACTATGTAGGCTATATATAATATACATTGACAGTAACCTCTGCCCCAGTAAGTAACCTACAGTGAATTACTACTGTATAGTGTAGGCTATAGGGTAATTTTTCCTATAAAATAAATTGGAAGATAATACATTGTGAGTATTTCATTACTTCTGTGCACTACTTGCTCTATCAGAGAGAAATGTACCTCTCCGGTGATATTTAATATGGCTATCGCCACACAGTAGTCAACAGTAGACTCCTAATAAATAACTTTTACTGTGCTTCATCATTTGTTTCATAATTGGTTCATTGAGATCTGTCACAACAAACAAGCATGCTTTGGCAAATATTATAGTTTATTATTTACAAGTGAGTTTTGATAATAGGCAAAAAATTAATTAGAAAATCTTATGTACAGTACATCACATGTGCAAGTAAATAAATGTGCCCCTCTCTGCATGGGTGCACACAGGAGTAAATACTGTTTTCACAACAATCAATTCAGACTCTAGAGTAAATTCCTTATCACCAAACACATCACAAATGATAAGTAATATCTCCTTGGCATGGTTTAAGCTGAAAACAGGAATGTTGGCAATGATGTATGACAGATTAAAGATGTATTGACAATGGTCTTTCACCTCTTGTGAGGTGAAAAGTGGAGTAGATGGACTGACAAGACTAGCCCTGTAACCATTTAGCAAATCAGCAGTCAATGTCATGTCCTCTGTAAACACATTCCAACATCTGTGGTTAACTGTCTGTTTTGTCTTGAATCAGTTTGTAATCTGGGGTGGGTTCTGAGCATGAGTGGGGTGGGATGGGATGAGCAAGAGTAGACAGAGATGACCAGGTTTTATGTGGCTGGGTTGATCTTCAAAGTGAGAGTAAAGAGTTTCTGGAAACACATTTGTTTGGAATCGGCAAGCACTTCCTTTACCTCTTCCTCCACCTTAATTGAACAGCCCTTGTTGAATTGAACAGCCCTTCTCCTAAAACTGTTGCACAAGCCAGTCAAAACCAAGTTCATAGCTGGGTAGTGGCACCATGCACAGTCCCAGACGAATGCTACCCTTGTTGGATAGTGTTGTCCATATGGAGAATTCAACTGAATTCTTGAGTTGACTTTCTTGACTTGATGTCAGCAGCAGCCGTCAGGACCAAAAGTGGTGTTCCTGTGAATGTAAAATAATATAAAAGTTAACAAGTGCTCCTGGCCAAAAAATGTTTTGTTTAACATGCCACAATAAAGACATCACTTAAAACAATGCAGTGGTTGCAGGTAATCACTCAAAAACATTAAGCTATCAAAGTCAAAGCGCACTTTATTGTCAACCAAACTCTGCAACAGTAGATTGCAAGAAGACTGAAATTGCGTTTCTCCAAACGTGCAATTACAAAGTTAAAAGTTAGACATAAAACCAAGATTTAACTATATTTAAGACTACGATGCATGATAAAGAGAATCCCCCCCCCCCCACACACACACACACACATAACCAAAGACCAACTACTCTATGCACATTCCCCTGCAAAAATGTTTACAGACTTTCATCTCCATGCTGCTACTTTGCACCATGCACTTTTGCCTCATGGAACCTTGTTGAGACTCATTACTATTGCACTCCAGCAAAACCTCAAGTACTTTCTGAAACGCTGACAGTCTAGAAATGTAATGTAAGCTCACAGTGTCTATGGTATGTTGCCTGTTATTATGTTAATTATATCTATTACAGTCTACTGTTAATGTTATGTCTTATTATGCTTGATATCAATTTCACTTTGTCCTAGTGAGTTGTCATGTGTTAAATACAGTTACATAACTTAGTTATATGTCAGACTTTTAACCTTGTTGCTTATTTGGAGTTTGGAGAAAGGCAATTTCAGTCTGCTTGCAATGTAATGTTACTGTTGCAGAGTTTGATTGACAATAAAGTTCGCTTTGACTTTGACAAACGATATATTGCTATATCAGTAACAATAATCAGAACATAATTGTTTTATCTTCAATTCCTTAATGTTTGGAATCTTAACCAGCACGGTTTCAATCGCTTCGTTGACTTCCGCCATGCTTCTTTTTCTCCAAAGGACTACAAACCAACCACAGCGCAGGGTCTTGACGTCGTCTCTCGCAACTCCCGCCCATACTGTCAATCTTCCGCCTTCTGCTCGCTGATTGGCGAGATCAATCACTGCTCGCGGAAAACGAGCCCAATGGAATCAAAGCCAGACGGAGTAGTGTAGCTTAAGACTTTTTAGCGGAAGTACGTAGGCAGGCAACGCCAGGCTAAACTAAAGACTAATAAAGTCAAAACCCGACACCAACCACCGCCAGCTCTAAAAACAAAACTACTAAAACTAAAAAACTAAATCCATACTAAATTATAAAAGGGGAAAGTATGTAGAGCACCATAAGAACAAAGAAAAATATGTGGTGTGAAATACACAACGCTGAAGTGTGACAGCCCGGCTGGACGGGAATGGGACAGCAGTGTAGGAAGGAGAGGGACGCGAGTCAGCGGTAGTGGGCATCTATATATCCACATCCAAGCCCCGGATCGGCGCTCACAGGAGCCACCTAGAGACAAACAAACAGACAGAAGACAAAACAAACACAGTGCAGGACCGTCCCTACCAACAGACCAAGGGTGTGACAGATACCACTCATCAGTTTTTCACTCCCTCCTTTTATATCTCTTTTATTCACACACATTGTCTTTCTCTCTCACACACACACACACACACACACACACATACCCTTTACTCACCTCTTTTACATTCACTCACAGACACCATTCACTCCAACAGCGATTCAGTCTCTTTCACACACAAACGCACAGCACTCACTGTCTCTGTGTCATTTTCAACACACACGCGCACACACAATTATTCCCACCATGGTTTACTTTCTTATTCTCACTTAAGCACACAGACACACACACACACACACACACACACACACACACACACACACACACACAGAGAGAGCCAGATGTCTTTTCCACATGTCCAACATGTCCAGACCCCATAAGGAAATAACTGCTCCCCTCTTTGGTGTGTGTGTGTATGTGTGTGTGTGTGTGTGTGTTTGCTAATCAGGCACTCTCCCACTCTGTGCTGTCCAACTATGCAGTTGGGGAGGACATAGTAATCTTTGCAATCAAAGCACGCCTTCAGATCCTTCCAACAAGATATAACTTGGCCACCTGGTACCCCTTAAACCATGACCCACACTGCATTCTCCACTCTCCCACAAATGAAAATGAAACAATAGCCCATATACTGAATGGCTGTAACGTTTACAAAGGACTTTACACCGCTAGGCATGACAGACTGGTTGACTTGGTTGCAGACAGTATTACAGAAACGCTAGGGGAGTCCATAAACATGTATAAACACAGTGCAGTGCAAATTCACTGGTTTAATACTGAAAACATCAATGTGGACATGAACAACTTCCCAAATAGCCCTGACATAACCATCATTAATGAAGACAAAAGAACTGTAACACTTATAGAAATAGGATGCTCTTTTGACTTGTATATGGACATGTTTTAACTTTAAAATGTTGAAATATCAGCCATTACTCAATACCATTGTGGGCCTTGGGTACCAATGCAGATTAGTTGTTTTAATATTTGGGAGCCTTGGGCATGTACACAAACTTGTCCTAACAGGACTGCAACTATCTGGACTGCACAAAACAACAGCAAAAAGACAAAATACTGTTCCATCTCTGCCATCATAGGCAGTTTGTCCATTTGGAGACGGAGATGCCATATTTATCCATAAATATTGGACTGAATAACTGCATGATCATGCCTATACAACTCTGTGATTTCCATCAGTATTTGGGTCTGTATAACTTTGAATCTGCTGCGATCCAAATAAAAGTACTAAAATGTGTGTGTGTCCTAAGGCTGATCTGACTAAGTTTTTCCTTCTCTCTACAGCCTGAAGTACTGCAGTATTAGAGAGGAAGGCTTCATAGCTCTTGCATCAGCACTGAGATCAAACCCCTCACACATGAGAGAGCTGCAGCTGAGCAGGAATGACGCAGGAGATGCAGGAATGAAGCATCTTTCTTCTCTTCTGAAGGATCCCAACTGCAAACTGGAGAAACTACAGTGAGTATCACAAGACATAATAATGAGTTACTCACTCAACACACACTCCACCACTACCCCCCAACACACACATATACATACACACACACACACGCACACACACACACACACTCCCTTCAGCGCTTAGTTTCCTACTCACACTCACACACAGACACCACTCACTCCATCAGTGGTCATTTCTCTCGCACACATTCACAAGCATGTCACACAAACACAGTCTTCCTTTCTCTCTACCACACTTGACTCCCTCACTGACTCTCTCTCAGACACACAGTTCTCTCAGTAACACACATACATACACATACACACACACACACACACACCTCTCTACACCACACTGAATTTCCTCTATTGCTAACTCAAACATAGTTACATGAAGAGTCCCCCCCCCCATACACAAACACACACACACACACACACACTCATGATATGCACACAGACAGTCGCACAAACACAGTTTCCTCTTTCTCTACCTACACAAAGGCCTCGTTCAGATTGGCATCCCAAATCCGATTTTTTCATATCCAGATTGTATCTAGAATTGATTTTGGGTGGTCTGAACAGCAGAAAACCACATGAATTCCGATTTTTCCGAATCTGTTACGCCCTACATACCCATGTGGTGTCAATTGCGATTCACATCGGATATGCTGCGATCTGAACAGCTAATAAAAGTAATAAAGTGATCTAAAAATAATGATCTAAAATATCGACCAACTCTGGTAACATTAATTTGCACACCTAAATAATAGTGGACATTCAATTGATTTAATCGAGGTGTAGGTAAGGAATATCTCGATCACAAATTCGTTAGTAAAGGAAAACACATGTGCATCGCTCATCGTTCTTGGAATGGAGTGTATAAAGCGGGCAGGGTGCTTACTGCTGACCTGCGTGTCCCGAGTCAAACGATAACTCTTATCACGCACTAACGTTAGGCTCTTCCAAAGGAGAAGCCTTCGTTTCGGGGTTGCCGATGCATTGTCCCCTGTCAATATGTTGAACTTAGTTAACGTTAGTCTGTGTTACAGCCGTGCTTTTCGCTGAAGGCGATTATTTTCATGGGCTCTTGCAGAAATCAAGCTTCTTGATATAGTTGCATGTTACCCATCTTTGTAAATTATGGTGGAAGCTTTTAATTTTTGGATAGGGTAGAAAAAATACTTTGAGAAGAGCCTCAAACTCTACAGGCTATGGCTCTGGTTTATGCTGAACACCACCCCCTTGAGTGTGGAGTATGGTATATGATTTTTTGACAGGAATTCCACATAGCACCTTTAAAGCATTTAGTCATAAGAACTTACATTAAGTTTAGTGTTATACCTTTAAAATGTAAACCGCTCACAAAAAGTAAGGAAACTTGACTTTGGCCCATTATATCTCCCCTTAATAATACCAACCCCAAAAGTGTTTTATACCATTTTCGTTGCTGATTTGTCCCCTTTACAATGAGGTATAGCTTGTAAGCATCGGGCAGTCATGGAATGCGCAACACAGCCAAACATGTGAGTAGTGCCAACTAGGGATGCAACGGTTACCATATTTTACGGTTACCGAACGATACGCCCTGTACGGTTCAATAAACTTTCGTAAACCGCAATATTTCGGTTTATTAATAAAATGTGAATCTATTGAAGCCCCCTGAAACTTGCTTATGCAGCCAGCATTCACGAGCTCTACATGCTGAGCTCGAGAACCCTCAACCAATCAGAGTGATTTTATGCAAATAAGCTCCGCCTGGCAAATGTGAGAAAAAACTTTTCTCTCACTCACGTTAGACGGAGAGAGATGAGCTAGTTCGGACAACTCGCGATATTTTTTCTCGACTCAGTTCTGCTCTCTGATTGGCCCAGAGGACGTCACGTGTTTTTTGAACACCATGTTGTTACCCTTCCTAACGTCTCAGTCTCGTACATTAAACGTGGAGCTCCGGCCTCAATCGCGTTTATTTGGCAGAATAAAGGTAACACACACCAAGACATGCAGTTGTGTACCTTAATCTGTCCTTCATGAATACGCGACACCGGTTTTCATAGCAATGTGTTACTTTACAGTTGCCATATGAATAGTAACGTCAACAGCTGCAACAGCTGAAAAGTTTTACAGGATGCATGTCTCATCTTTTGAGCAAATTATTTTTGAACGGTTTTGTCTAAGATCATAAACTCAACTGCATTCAATAGAGGACAGATGTGGGTTGCTATTGACAAAACATTAGATGTCAGTCTTGCACAACCTTTTAGTAAATTACGTTCAAGTTAACTGTTTCATTCGCCCAGCTCTCCCCTACTGAACCTCAACCTGGATAAACGAGCTAGTTTCGTTTCGTGAATGATCATAACAAACACACACACTAACCATAATGTCTTGGGACACATGTAGGATCACTCCACAAACGAATATTACTGAAATAGATTTACTATCATGCCGTTAAATTATTGTGTTCAATTCAGTTCAAGTCCATGCTAAGTTCCCTTCCCACAGTCCTAGCATTAGTCGTTGTCATGGCAATTTACGTCACCACATGGAAGAACTAACGGCAAAATGCAGTCAGGCTCGGTCAGGCTGGACAAAATTACATTTCCCATCGTTTATAGATATTTTCCTGAAGAAATTAGATACAAGTTTATTTAGTTATGACTTGTTTTCATGTTTTCTGAAGTCATAATTGCACGTATTAGCCAGTGAAAGCTACAAATAATTATTTTAGTCCGACGTCTCATAGGACTACGTTATAATTGTGGGTAACAAAATGGCGACCAAAATTCCAATTGGCCGAACTCTCTCTATATACGGCTCTGTCATTCGTGGTGTAAGAGCGACACCTACTGTTCAATGTTATTATGGCAGTTTGAGTAATGCAGTAATTCAGGAAGACGTTCATTTTCCCATGTAATCAAGTAACGTTATGCAGTGTTGTATGTCGCTGGATCCCTTCGGTAGATATGCCTGTAAGTTTTGTTTTCTCTGTTGGCATATAAGCCTTATAAGGATACTTACGTGAATATTAAGCAAGTAAATGAAACTTGTAGTTTGTTAAGTGATGTATTTTAGACAGGTTATACTCAAATGCAATGTGCGTTAGCATTAGGCTAGGTAGCAGACTAGCTTGCTAGTACATGTTTACGTTCGTATATTCAGGCATTATTTTAACTTGTGTTGATATGAGATGAATGCTATTCAGTCAGTAATGTAGTGTGTCCATGTGTGTTTTAGTTTTATGTGGACAAAGAGGATGAAAATACATCTGTATTTGTGAAAACCGAAATCACCAGTAAAGATCATTCAACCTCAACCTTGTTCGCTATCTGCCTATGTTGATTACCATCGCTAGGGCAGAATACTTATCCTTTCACTTGTTGCATCCAAGCCCAGTCTCACCGTCTTACTCGACATTTGATCTAACTCTTCGCAAGATAAACTAGGCATTACAACCTAGATATCCTTGCGTAATATTTTACATTAGGCTAGGTAGGCTATACTTGCGGGTAGCCTAGCCGAATTTGGGTGAGTGAGAAGCGCTATTTTCTGACAGCCGGTTTATAGCAGCATGTGTCGTATAAGATGTATTTTATGTTACTAAGTGCTTTGTTTGTGTAAACGGTCATCAGTTTGCACAAAATCTACCACAGCAGCAATTCTTCTGGCTTAATAATGTTGCATACTTTCCGAGTGGAGCTTTTAGCTCATCTCTCTCTGTCTAACGCAGGGGTCGGCAACCCGCGGCTCTTGAGCCGCACACGGCTCTTTAGCACCCCCTTAGTTGCTCAATGGAGGTTTTGCAAAAATGTGTGAAAATGGAAAAATAATAGCCTATGGTTTCATAGGGGGTAAACATGACACAAACATTCTTATGCTGTAAGAATGTAGCCTATGTAGTTGATATTTAAGAAATTTGCGCTTCAAATGCTGGAAACCGTTTATCATTCGAGCGCAAGCTGACAGTCAGGGATAGAGCGAGGCACGCTCTCCCACTTCTCATCCCTGAGAGAGTTCAAAGTCGCCCATCATGATCACACACTCAACAGTGATTTGCAAGGTGCAAGGTCCGATGATAGCCTACGTGTCTGTAGCTGAGGGGAGAAGAGAAGGATGCTGCTGTGTTTGACAGTTGCACAGACTTCGTGCCATTTGCGAACTTATGAGAAGAGGATAATGCACAGAAATCGAAGTTTATCTGTCTTATTTTAATTTTGTTAATTTCGACTGACTGATGAATAGCCTATTCAAGCCAGCTGCTTTTTAATTGTAAGCTGCGTTACTCCTTTGCGATTGTAATTTAGGCTATTTAATGTCTGACGCTGAGTAAGGGAGAGAATTAAAAGTTTGTTTTATTTATTTTTCTCATTTGCACTGACTTAGGCTACTTAACTTGGCATTTGACTTACCTTTTCAAAAGGCAGCCGTTTTATTTTTGTAATAGCAAGTTGCGTTTTAACAACAGGCTGCTGTTTTTTGCGCTCTGTTGATTGTTATTGAACAGTGAGTTCTATTGTTATTGACGTTGAAGAGAACATTTAATTTCCAGACGGCCTGAAAATAGCCTGAGGTTATGCACTTTTTTGTTCTGGAGACCTAAAACCAATGCAACAAAACCCAACACATTAATATTGTAATGGAAGTTAGGCTAAACTTGAAGCAGCAATAGGCCTATCTTAGGCTACATGAGTAGTCACGTGGTGCGTAATTCTCTCAAGGATGTGCTGCAGGGGAAATAAACATTTAATCATGAATGTTCATTTTGTATTTGTAGCCTACTTAGTCATTTTAATAGTAGACATACAACTTATGTAGCCTATTGACAGTCTATGTTGCCTTATTTAAGGCTTTTAGATTTTTGCGGCTCCAGACAGGTATGGGTTTTTGTTTTTTTGGGCCAATATGGCTCTTTGAACATTTTGGGTTGCCGACCCCTGGTCTAACGTGAGTGAGTGAAAAGTTTTATTCTCACATTTGCCAGGCGGAGCTTATTTGCATAAAATCCCTCTGATTGGTTGAGGGTTCTAGAGCCCAGCATGTAGAGGTTGTGAATGCTGGCTGCATAGCAAGTTTCAGGGAGCTTCAATAGATTCACATTTTATGAATAAACCGAAATATTGTGGTTTACCACAGTTTATTGAACCGTACAGGGCGTATCGTTCGGTAACCGTAAAATACGGTAACCGTTGCATCCCTACTATTTTCTCACAGCAATATGTTCCAATTAGGGCATGTTCACACCAACACAGATAATATTTATCCAGTTAGCCCTTTCGTTCACATTAGAATGGAGGATTCTGAAACTGAAAACGATTCCAAAAATGATTGCTGGGGATTGCTGAGATGGATGAATATAAAATTGTTGTGGAATGTGGATGCAAAACGTTCTGAAAACGAGAGTGGATGAAGATCGTTTTCATTGTGAATATGAATCTAGGCAGCACAGCATAAACGAACCTTAACCCTTACCCTAAACCTAACCCCACTACCTGGAAGGCACCATTGAGGGCAAATAATACCAAAGATCGAATCTTGCTTGAACTTAGGGGGTCTACCAGGCAGGGGTAGAAATGTGGGACTATAGTACCTGACTTTGAAGAAAGAGAGAAAAAAAAAACCTCTTAGAAATGTGAGAACATAGGGCTGTGGGAACATAGAGCTGTGGGAACATAGACACGCTCCCGCGACAACAATTAGCAAATAAGCAAAATACCCAGTTTTCAGTACCTGGTCGTCTGCAGTGTAAGAGGCTACTGCCTACAGTCACTTGGGGCTGGGTTTGGGTCGCTGGGGTTAGAACGTAAACAGCTCAGATGCAATCGATGTCTGAGCTATGGCTCATCCCTAGACGTACTTGCTGGGCAAATTCAATTTGCTACTGCTAGAGTGCGTGTAGAGTGGTGGGCCGATCAGAGGGAAATTTTCCAGGGCCAAATTTTGTTCCCAGTCCGGCCCTGAGCACATCCCTCTGCTGCACTTTCCTTTTTGTTTGGTAGCCAATCTATTGCCTAGACTACCATGATCAGACTGGAACTGGATATCTATAAACTTTGATTTTTGGGATAGTAGGGCATTGAAGTTTTGGGACCTGCTTGTTTGTTATTGTGTAGTTTAAAAGCAGCTGCTTTCTCCAGCAAGGCGGCCGTCCAACGCTTGCTAATCCCTGAATTACAACTTCTCCAAGGTTACTTGTAGTTTCCAGTAGGCCTATATTTTTTGTTAAGATATTAACCTTGTTTGATTTAAACAACTTACTAAAACACAACATTTATATCAAGATATCAAGCATGATAAGAGATATCAGTAACAGTAGACAGTAATAGATATTAGTAACATAATAACAAGCAACAAACATAGATACTGTGAGCATACATTCTAGACTGTAACCACTCCGACTAAGACAAAAAAAAAAAAAAATTGGTGTGCAGGTACTTTTGCGCAGGGTGCTTGCGCAAGTCTTGAAAGTCTTAAAAAGTATGGAATTTTGAAATGGTGTTTTCCAGACCTTGAAAAGTCTTGGACCCGGTTCCCCGATAATGCTCACTCTTAGCGCACTAAGAAGACTCGAAAGATATATCTTACCAAAGTTGTTTACTTTTCTGAGTGTGTTCCCTGAACTATCTCTTAAGAGTCTTCTTTACTACGTTGTTCTTAGCTATCACTTAAGGTGCCAAATCCATGTTTCTGGCATTGATTGTTGTCATTTGCGCTTCTTTAGAACATGCGTGAAAATGTCTTTTCCGGAATTAAGGTGCTGCAATTAACAGTAAATATGCAAATACAATATAAGTAAAAAATATAATGTGTCCCAATATGAGTTGTGCATGTGGCATGGTTGCATATTAGAAGGGTTGGAAAACAAAGCAACTTGGTGACTTTTTAATTTAGGCAAAATAAAACACAAAATGCAAGGAAACCCATTCAGATGTTCCTTGGCAGTAAGTACGCAAGTATTGAGATCAATACAACACTTTTTAAAGCTGTAAAGCATGTGTTTAAGCCGAAAACTGTGATAAGAGAAAGCTACGAATGGTCCAGACCACCCTTACGAAAGTGTGACTTACAGAAGATACACTTAGTGTACGAACATTTCGGGGATCACGTCTTAACGTTAAGGGGAAGGTTAAGGAAGAGGTAAAGAACTACTTAGCGATAAGAATGTTTTGGGGAACTGGGCCTTGGATTTTATGTGAAAGTCTTAATAAAGTATGGAAAAAAGTATGCTCAAAGACACAGAATATTTTGAAATAAGAAATAGTATAAGGGTGTAAAAACTATGATTTAAAACAACGTAAGAAAGACCCCCCCCCCCCTCTCTATTGTCCACAGTTTTAATTCGCCCCAGTTGAGAAGTGCGCCCATGTCTGTGGTACATGATATGTCAAACATTGTTGTGCATGAATGAGAGCAGGTAACCTTAAAATTGTCCCTACCACTAGGACTACTACTGTAGCCCATTTCTTTCAAGTTCATTTTCAATGAAATAATTAATAAGAATATCAGTGAATTTAACAAATTGCCAGGAAAGACTGCCCCCCATCATCTTTCTCATTATTATCCTAAAAGGGTCCAAAAGAATAAAAGACTATGTGCATTACATCAAACTGAAAATTCAACAGTAAATGCCATTAAGGTCTGAAATGAAATCAATATAGGTTCAATTGTAAGAAATATTACAAGGTCTCACTGACTACCAAATACAATGATATCAGCCAGGGCTGCTATTGTCAGTAACCTCATGCAGCATTCAAATAATGTGCAATGCAGTGGCTAATCCGCTTAATTAATTGCTATGAGAGTTAAAA
Organism: Sardinella longiceps; assembly: GCA_027497455.2. Lineage (NCBI taxonomy): Eukaryota > Metazoa > Chordata > Actinopteri > Clupeiformes > Clupeidae > Sardinella > Sardinella longiceps. Next base: position 10,867 of record JAODXP020004903.1, on the reverse strand, counting down.
TGCACCAGAATGCAGGAAATGGCAACTCATTTTTCAAAAATGTCTTCCCCCTACTACTAGATACAAATATGTATTGATGTGCTACCTTCACTATTGTTGTGTCATGTGTTGGTCACAGTATACAGTACATTACCAACAATACTACTTTGAAGGTCATCATATGATGCTTATGAATTTGTAATGTAATTTTAGTGGTACTGTTTTTCTATTGGGGGGGGGGGGGGGTTGTAGTTGCGCCCCTGAGTCTTGGGGAAAAAGATATCAGTTTTGAAAAAGTCTGGGAAAAGTCTGGAATTTTGATTTGGAAAAAAGAGCAAGCACCCTGTTTGCGAAAATTGGAAATGCCACCAGAGTCTGAGATTGGAATTTTGGCACTTTTGGAACACCATAATATCCAGAACCCGCTCTTTGTTTTTGTTGTTGTTGTTGTTGTTGTTTTGTGTGTGTGTGTGTGTGTGTGTGTGTGTGTGTGTCCTTCAGCTGATCTGATTAAGTGTTCCCTTCTTTCTCCTACAGCCTGAGGAACTGCAGTATTGGAGAGGAAGGCTTCAGAGCTTTTACATCAGCACTGACATCAAACCCATCAGCCCTCAGAGAGATTGATCTGGAGAATGAATCTGCTCCCTATTATAATGTCTATGGACCCTCAGTGCAGCACCTGCTTACTGAGCTGGAAAAGCACCCAAACTGTAAACGTATGAAAATATCCAGACCCAAATGAAGTCATGTATGTATATATTAAATATCTGTGCCACAATTTGTATATATTAAATGTAAATTGAGGCTGTTAAAAGTAGAATCCACATTGTCCATCAGAGGCCAGAGGCTCCATCTCACACCCTGCTCTTGCACTGGGCAGGAAGGGGTGAGGGAAAGCAGCAAGGGTACTTGTGTTGGACACAGTCCACATACACATTTCAGGCACACACTGGAGCATTTACACTATTACGAATGCATCCATTCGTGCACGTGCAGGTCCCTCATTGAGGTGGGGCTATCATTATAATTGCCTGCGATGAGCGCTTCTGAGCGAGACACTGTGTTGAGACAAAGTGTTTTCACAAGTGAGAGAGTAGGACAATGCATAGTGTTGGAAATGCACAGTGTTTGCCACGAGTTTGTGGTAGTTGTGTGAGCTCCGAAGACTGGCCTACACTGCGCTTGCAAGAGACGGTGGCGGACATTTTTCTTTCATGGTAGCAGGCCTGGTTTGATCAGCCGGAGGCTACGGTTTTTCTCGACGTTGGAGAGTTCATTGGACTGCGACAGATTTTCTTTTTGGTTGCCTAGTTTTGTACGTCGCCAGCATGAGTGCATTAGGCTGCACGATGGGATTTTTTTTTGTTTGGTTGCTGAGTTGTTGTCGCCAGAGTATGTTTATGTCCATGCCGGGTTAACTATGTCATTGCCAAAAGCTGGATTATATAGTTTTTGTTACACAGGACTATTGGATTTGAAAACCATTCATAAAACTTTGCGTCCTTGGAGTCGAGTGTGGACAGAAAAACACTTGGACACTCCTGGCCCATGTCTACACACACAGACACTGGACCATCTACGCATCTAAACACACACACACACACACATACACACAGTGGACCATGTCCACATGCACACAGACACACTGGCCCATGTCCAAATACACACATGCACACTCCCATGTCCACACACACACACTTGCCCATGCCCACACACACACACACACACTGGCCAATGTCCACACACACATACACTCCCTTGTTCAAACACACACATACACACTCCTGAGTCACACCGCAGCACAGTTTTTGGGAGCTGTAGGGCGAGCTCTATCGGTAAAAATGCGAACTCAAGCCGAGGAAACGAAGATGCATAACGGCCAGTCCTTAGGTCTTATACGCATATATGCTAATTTGGTTGGTATTGAGCCATTATATTGAAAACAACTACCTAACCCTAAGTTGTTAACTGGTTAGCAATGCTTTTATGAAGCTTTTGGGAAAAGGATGCCTGCAAGGAGGAGCTCTGTGGCGAAAAATTTGAGCATATACCCAGCGCAAACCGAAAGTAAAAATCTGTCTTGCATAGTTCCTCTTTAAACAATGATTTTTGTATATGTGTGTTATATTGCTACAACTTTTTAGATTTTTTTTTTCTTGTATAGCAACTGGCTCAACTCCTGTTGTTTTTAAATGTGCTTTAGAAATAAATAACTTAGTAATAATCACCTTTTCCAATTTAGAGTTTTATTGTAGTTTGCCTCACTCACGTCAGATGCAGCGCGCCCGGGCGCAGGCATCTGATATTGCGTCCATTAAAAGTTATTACAGGGCCAACTTTGAACGGACAGACTAACCAGGAGACAGTACGAAGCACCGGGCGGGATCTCTAACGTCGCTCATCTCTTGCAAACTTACAAAACACAACTAACAGTTATAAATGAAAGGGACATCTATATTATGTGAGTTGACATATATATTATGTGAGTTATGCTGCAGACTCTAGCGTTGATGTTTGTTTGGAACAGATGAAAAACTAGAAATCGCATGGGATCACGGGATGCAACTGGTAGGTTTTGACGTGGTTGAAGTAAGATGACGGACTAGTGGTTAGTCCTAGTATATGCAAGGATTTTTGACGACGTCCGGTCTTCTAAAACAAGTCTCTTACGAAGCAATCACAGATGTCTGCATCCAAGGGGACACTGCATCTGACGTGAGTGAGGATAGCTTGCCATGAAGCTATGGATAAAATCATGGTGGGTAGCACCGTGGCTAAAATGGCACAGACCATTTTGTGGTCCCATTCCTGCCCTGATATTATCCTGGACTTCAAGCTTGTTAATTTACTGTACATATGTTAAACTATCATCAAATGCACTGTACATGTTGTAGGAGCCAAGGGTTAGTAGTAGTAAATATGAATTATAATTTTCTTTCTGTATCATATCAGTGTGTGAGTGTGTTTTCTGTGTGAATGAGTGCGTGAGTGATCTGTCGCCCTCTGGAGGAAAACTGAAGGACTAAGATGGGGTCAAGTCCAAAGGGAGGGCCTTATGGAGCAGAGGTCACAGGATCTGGGCGTGGCTGAGAGGGCAAACATTCCTTTGACCATAGATACAGACGGCAAGTACGGTTAACGCCCCCAAAATGCGAGGGTGGAGTCAGCGTGGGGGATAACAGAGGCAAATTTAACATTATGGTGAATGGACAAGGTAGAGAAAGTTGCTTAACAATAAAAGATCGCTTAGTAAAATTGAACAAAGTCCATATTAGATGTTTTGTCTAATCATGACCTGTTTGCCTGCTTGTGTTTTGACTAAAATTATTTTCCCATCATTTGTTTATTGCAGTTACACTAACAGAAATGTCATGAGCTGTCTCTGATCCTGTCATAAGTAAAGCAACTTTCAATCACAAGTCTGATTAGCTCAGTTAAGCAAGCTAAAGTTAGCTACATTTACTGTGGTGATCAACGAAGTTGGCTAGTTAGCAAGCTAATGAAGCTAACAAACATCATCTAAATTTTCATCAGTATCGCGTTTGGAGGGGTGTCAAGTTCAGAATTCACATCGGACCATCTGACCATCATTACTACCTTCAGGCATTGCCCTCAAAAATGTGTCAGGCTCCTTGTAGATGGAGCTCAGTGTAACTTTTAGCTTAGCATCCCATTGACTTCCTCACTGTGTGAGCCTGCTCTTTCCCCCAGATGGGACTATTTTTCTCTAATTCCCCCACAGCAGAGCTATATTTGTGGGCGTGGTCAGACTTGCCGTCTGTATCTATGAGTGCTGTTTATACCTGTAAACCTACATTTGTGACAATAAATGGTCTTGGGACAGACTCGGATCAACAATACTCCTCTTTCACATGCACGTGTCAAGCCTCTAGTAGTGGCAAACAAAGGGAAAAGGGCTGCTACACATGTAGGCTATTCCATTTACATAACTAAGTAAGTTTCATTTATTCATTTAAGTCCTCAAGTGATTACACCAGTAGCCTATATGAGAGGTTAAAGGATCTCTTCAATCCACATTTACATATTTAGCAGATGCTTTCATCCAAAGTCGTTTAAATATAAACTACATAAGGGCCACATTGGTTATGACTGGGAGTAACCCATAACCTACAGGCTTCTAGCGCACTGGTCATGTTCCTTAAACTGTGAACAGACCTACCAACTTTCTCAGTCTTTTACGATTAGAACGCCAGTCTTTTACAATTAGTGATTCAAACCTAGAGACTCAATCTGGGACGATTGAGTCGTTCAGGAGCACAAACCTAACGATTGAGTTGTCGGCATTTTAATGTCATAATTGGTATCATAGCGACCACAGAACAGACCGGTTAAGATCATATCAAACATTTTTGATTCAGTCCGACTCAGTTGTAATTGCGTCAACAATGGGAAGAATCGCTAGCCTGACACGCCAGACTATATCATAAGAATGTATAGTCTGAAGACCACTGATAGACTGTACCGCAATGGAGGGGCGGGTGATTGCGCTGTCTTTCAAACTGCCTCTCCACGTAATAGGCTAGCGTTCCGGCCACTGGTACCAGCTGGTATATCAAACTTTTTTCCTGTAGCCCGTCGGTAACACGGCAAAGACATCTTTTTCAAAACGAAAAACTTCAGTGCACTTTCTTGTTTCACTTTCAAAGAAAACAAGTGCAATTCGTCCAAAACTAAAGCCAAAGACGATTCTGCTCTGATTTGAGCAGGGCTGTCGTCATCGTACAAAGCCCGCCTTACGATTTCCTGTACACATACTGCGCTGTGATTGGTTATCCGCCGCCAGAGGAAGGATACAACGGGTTTCTATCAGTGGCCTCTAGACGTACCTGCTGTGCAAATTAAAATTTGCTACCGCTAGGGGTACGTCTAGAGTTCTAGGCTAAAGAATCGCATCATTACAAATCTGTCACCCAAACCCAAACGATTCTAGCCACAACTGAAACTTGCGACTACTCATGATTACCCATGATTGGCCCTGACGTTCCATCATATCAATATTGGGGCTAAAAATCGGTAGGTCTGTTGCCAGGTTTATCTATTACACCACCACTGTCCCATTCAGGCTGAAACGCACATTTATAAAGTATAACACAGTAGCTGTGTTCAATAACTGCTACACCACTGCTGTCTCATTCACCTCTCTAAAGTATTTTCTGCACTGATTTGCCTACTAAAAGTCACAATTTTCAGTGGACAAGGTTGTGTTGGGTCGTGAATGAAATAGTGAAAGACAAGTGTGACACTGACAAATAGCATCTAGCAGAGACGGGCCTTGAGCTGGTGATCCTGACAACAAAAGCAGAATGGCATTACCACTGTACTAGTGGGACCTTAACATTTCTTATTACAACACACTGTGACACCACAATCACCATACCAATGACATCTAATTCATGCTGCTGAATGAGGCACTATACTGACTTTTAAACCCATGTTATAGGACACCTTGACTGCTCTAGCAAGTATACCTGCCACTATGTGACAATATGCAGCTACCGGTACGCCAGCCATGACAGTGAATGCATAACTCACATACTCCCTCTGCTGGTTACTTGATATTACAACATTGTGGTTAATAGATGGATCAGCCTTGTTTTTAAATTCATTAATTGTAGTTTATTGAACAGGAACAATACATTTAATCAAACAGAATCAGAATACAAGGAAATGTTTCTGTGTATGGATCCTGGCTTTTGTATGATTAGACAACTGAATTCTTTGCACAATGGTTGATAAAGATTCTGTTTAATAAAAAGAACAGGTCACAGGTAGCCTACACATATGGCACATATGAGGAAAACCAATAACATGGATCCAACAGGTTGACTTTTTTGACTCCACAGCACTTAATCCACAGCTTACAAGCCAATCTCTTCCTCGCTGCTCAGGAGGTCACTGGAATAAGATTCTTGTCACTAGTGTAGTGTGTGTGTGTAAAAAGCAGGCTATTTGAATGTGTGTGTGTGTGTGTGTGTGTCACAGATGAGAGAGGAGCATATTGCTGTACACTTTTAATGACAAAAACACCCTGGCAAACACAATAAGCTGACTAAAGATTGTGTTACACACTTCATACATACACATGAACAACAGCAGAGTGTTTAAAACTCGTCTCTCTTTTTCCTCTTCCTCCCTTCTTTCTTGTCCTCCTTCTCCTCATGGAAGATCTGTCCATCTGGTTGCTTCCTCCAGGTCAGTTTGGCATCTGCTGGCATCCCCTTCTCCCTCAGTCTCTGTTGGATCTGGAGAACAGAACCCAAGTCAGTCAGACAGACATGTCTGTTTCTTTTACATGTAGTGTGTGTGACCAACAGAACCCAAGTCAGTCAGAACCACCTCTCACCACCATGGACCATCACACTGGACACAGATTTGTCTGTTTCTTTAAGTGTGTGACCAACAGAACCACTTGGCTTGTAGACGACCAGTGATTTCCTTGACTGCCCAGCACACCTAGCCTGACAAGCCAGACTATCACACAATGTATAGTCTGGCTACGAGTGGTAGACCCTCTGGTAAAACCTTGGCGCAACTAACAAGCCGATTCAAACAACGCTAAGCCTACCCAATCACTCCCTGTCCAGATAGAACCACAATGTCTGAATACAACCTAGAGAGTTGCATTTGGATTTAAACAGCTCAGACACCACCGATGTCTGACTACAACCTATGGCTGATGGCTTCGCTGAGTGAATTCAATTGGCTACCGCTAGAGTATGACTAGTCTCGATCCATTCTATTTTATTTATTTCTTAGCTGCTGTAGCAATGCAGATTTCTCTTTCAATCCCAAGTCCAAATATAGGAATTGGGATTTACATTTGAACTCTTATTTTGGTGTAATAAAAGTTGGACCCATTCTATTTTACTATTAGTAATTAATTAATTAATTAATAAAACAAATTGGATTGTTATTAAGTTATTGAAACAAATTTGATTATTATTAAGTTATTGAAACAAACAGGATTGTTTTAAGTTATTAAAACAAATATGATTATTATTAAGTAATTAAAAGAAATGTGATTATCATTATTGAATTTCAAAAAGCTCACTGATCTGCTGTAGGATGGCCTCCTGGACAGCTGGGTGCACACACACACACACACACACACACACACACACTGACCTGCTGTAGGATGGCCTCCTGCACAGCTGGATCATGGATGTTCACATGAGAGTCTACTGGAAACTTTACTCGTACCATCTGCTTCTTAACCTGTTTGGGGACATCTGGGGACAACACACACACACACACACACACACAACACACAGGATAAACACCTCCGAGTGTCACTATTTCATTTGCACACATAAGCACACACACACACACACACACACAACACAGGATAAACACCTCCGAGTGTCACTATTTCATTTACACACACACAAGCACACACACACACACACATTTACGGTCAAGTACCAAATGAAGAGCTTGTTTCCAAAATGCTATAAATCCATTTTTTGTGAGAATAAATCAAGTAAAAGTATAAGTCATACATCTGAAAAATAAAATGTAAAAAAAAATATAAAATATTTCTGAAAATGTTTTAAAATGGATGTTATAGTGTTTTGGAACCAAACTCTTCAAACTGACTGTCCCATCAGGCCAAGAAAGGGAAAAGTGACTCACCTTCATAGCAGATGAAGTTATGTTTCCGATCACAAACTTCATCATTCCACGGACCGTATGACTTGTATAATTCAGTGCAGTACATTATATTGTCCCCGCGGGCATAGTTGGGCTCTCTCAGGGCCGGTTCTAGGCATAGACAAACGAGGCGGTCGCCTAGGGCACCAAATATCAGGGGGCATCAAAATATTTTTTTTACTTGTTTTCTTCAGTTTTTCTCTTATATTTTTAGAAAAGGGGGGCAAAACTCAAATCTGGCCTAGGGCACCAAAAACGCTAGAACCGGCCCTGGGCTCTCTGGTGTCCCAATAGCGGAATGAGGAACTGCTGCCATCTGACCACTTCCAGGAATCTCTGAACAGACCAATCCAGACATCTCTACCTCCACTAACTTCCTCTATCTGCTTGTTCTCCTCCTGATTCCTCACACTGGCCAGGTCTGTGTGTTTCTCTCTGCAGTATTTCTGAGCATCTCTCCAGGTCTTCCCCTCATTAACCAGCACATAGGGATGAGTGGAGTTTCCCCCTGTGGTAATGCAGGTGTCATGGTTAACTGGGAATCAACAGCTTTACAGTCTAAACTAGCGTCAGGTTAAAGGAGAAATACAATGAGGGACAAGGACCGCAGGTATATTGCAACATCATGAAAAGTTTGAATGTTTGCTGGGGAGCAGAATGTTGAAACGTGCGTGGAGCCAGAAGAAAAGCACTTGCTAGGTATAGCTTCCGGGTGCACATTGCAAGGTGTAAGCAGCCATACTGCCATACATAAAAGTTCAAATTCCAGTTTAATATAATCATAATATAATATAAATATGAAATGTATATGAATACTAAATATTTGTGAGGGCACTAATAACTATCTGGTTGAAAGAAAAAAGTTGAAAAAGTAGTTAAGCCCGCACATCCGAACCTGACCTGGGAGCAGGACAATCAAATAAGTCTATAAAAATGAAAAAAGTCCGCTACAACCGGGATTTATTGCTCCCACAATTTTTTATTTTTCCGTTACGTTTCGGGTATGCACCCTTCTTCAAAGAAAAAAGTTCTCACCATCATAGCAGACGAAGCGAAACTTCTCAATACACCTGTCATCAGACCACTGCCCATCTCTATGCTGGTGCACACACTTCTCAGATCCTCCACTTGGCTGCAGTGGACCCCAGTTCCGGAACTCTGCTTCATTCTCTCCATAGAACTCCCTGTCAGCCAGAGACCACTGCCACTTATAGCTGCCCCCCCACTGCAGCCCAATCCATACAGTTCCAGCTCCTGTTTTGTGGATCAAACTCTTCACCTTCTCCATCTCTGCCATGTCGTCTATGGTGGCGAGGTCAGTGAAATTCTCTCTGCAGTACTTCTGAGCTTCTGTCCAGGTCTTCTGTTCCTTCACCACATGGAACTGACGTGGCACAGAGGAGGAGAGACTGCACACACCTGAGAGGAGAGAGGAGTGCACACACACACACACACACACACACACACACACACACACACACACACACACACACACACACACACACACACACACACACACACACACACACACAGGGGTTAAAGGGGAAACGCGCCTCAGATAAATGAACCCATATCATCCCATTCTTCTTCCATACATTTTCTTTGTTTTTGCCGACACAAAATATGAGAGATTCCCCTCCTGCCAAATCCCACTTTAACCACTGCACACACACACACACACACACACACACACACACACACACACACACACACTTACTTGATGAGAGCAGTGTGATAATGACCAGTAGAATCATGACTAAGGGCCTGAAAAAAGAAGATCAATTAGTGTGTGTGTGTGTGTGTGTGTGTGTGTGTGTGTGTGTGTGTGTGTGTGCATGTGTGAAGATTTAGGGCTGCTGGAGTCATTGTTGCCTGTGTGTGTGTGTGTGTGTGTGTGTGTGTGTTAGAAAAGACTCGGAGTGTCTGACTGAAAAAAACCCCCGCAAAAAAAACCCCAAAAAACCCTGCTGGTCCTTTTGGCTATCTGTTGCTCCCACGAAGGCTGCAAGAAACCTGGGCATTGGTTCATTGTTGATTGTAACCTAACTCAAACTTCTTAATAAGATGACGGAGTCACTTATTTTGTTTCTAGAAATCGGAACATGCCGGTGCATCTTTTAGTGAAATTCAGGTTAACTCTCAAGATGGTCAATGTTGCCCAGGTAACCACACATGCACATTCCATTGCGCCCACTCACGCTCACTCAGCACTGGCACACACAGCATTCATGCGTAAGGGGAGTGTGACGGGGTACCGTCACTACGGTTGAGTATGCACTCTGACTGCCGTACCAGAGTCTGGCTCTTTTGCGTTGCGGTCAAGTTGCACGTTTAGTACCCCAGAGACCCGGGTTCGAGACCGGGTGGGGTCACTGTTCTCTCCCTTCGCTACAGGGAGAAACCCCAAAATAATCCCAAGTTACAACACCAGTATAGCCAAATACACAATTTGTGCTATTCTCACTATAATGGCAGAATCAGTTTTATCAAGTATAGGCCTGCTTGCAGTTTCTGATATCACCAAGTAATTAAGAGTCCAGGATCAATGTCAAACTTGTTGCCCTGGATCAATGGGTTAGGTTTAGGGCTAGGGTTAAGGTTAGGGTTAGGCTTAGGCTTAGGGTTAGGGTAAGAGTACATTGATCCAGGACAAACAAGTTTAACATTGATCCTGGACTCTTAACTACTTGGTGATATCAGATCTTGCGGCCTACTTACTGACTTTTTACACATTTTATTGATTTTGGTCAGATAAAAGAGAAATGTAAATTTACGCATACATGATGTATACAGTGATCATGACTTCCACCATTCTCTGATTTGTCAAATCGTGTTTACAAATATCAAGTTCAATCACACTGAGCTGTAACTGGAACCCATAGGGCCTATAATGGAATCCATAGGGCCCCAGGAATGCAGTCACAGACCACCAGGGATCCACGGAAAACCCTTGGGTTAAAGCAGGGGTGGGCAATTATTTTGGTTGAAGGGCCACATTGGCGTGTAGATTTTCACTAATGGGCCGGGTGTTAACCGTCAACCGCTTGTTATCATGCAGGGTTAAAATGGGGGGTTTGGATTTCATGACTACAACAAATTTGATAATTTAGGCATATAATCTAAGTCTACTTGGCTAAAAGATAAATTATTCTACTTTGGGAAGGGTCCGCAGGCCGGATTAAATAGCTCAACGGGCTGCATGTGGCCCCCGGGCCTT